>JANQAP020000210.1:1561867-1584817 GCA_026874005.2 Erythroxylum coriaceum | reverse complement strand
GAGAAGATAATCCAAAAGTGATTAAGGTGTTATCTCTGGAAGATAACTTACGTAGTAAGATATTCTGCATGCATGAATGTAACAGAGTATGGTATCAGAGTAAACATGAATAAGCATGAATAATCAAGAAAGCATGCATGAACAAGAGTCAGACTCCGGTAACGGGGCCTAACATATTATGGTATCAGAGAAAGTAAGCAAGCATGAATAAGCATGTATGAGAAGTCAAGCTTCGGTAACGGGGTCTGACAGAAAATCTTCTATATCTCCTCCTATTGTCCTTACTCTAGTCTCCAGTCTTTAAGACTCATTTAGTAATTTTCCTAAGGTTAGATAACAATTAATTACAATTTTACAATTTTAATAAATTTACGATTAACCTAATCGAATTTGATTTGGTTAAAGATAATAAATTAACTTGATAAAGGATTTGGTTTAATAGACTAAAGTCTCAGAAAGAATCAATGTAAGTAGACATGCATTGGGCCTGTGATGGGTGGTTCAAAATGGTTACTATATATAAGCTAAAGTCTCCTGCTTCTATTTAAGTGAGTCGTGAACATTCTAATTCTCTGACTCATTAAGAGGCTTATGTGCTAAAAAAGTCATAGAAAGACATTAATGACATCCAGTTGATTAACTTTTATAAAGGTCGACGAGAAAGTTCGAAAGTTTTGGCATTGAAAGGCTCATTTGAAGTTATGGAAAGCAAAACAGGTATTTTTCATGTTTTCTTGGTTTATTCACTATCACATTTGATCTTGGGCGCATAACTAAGGCTTGTGTTATGCATTATATGTGGTATCAAAGCAGTTATTACATGTGGTATCAGAGCAGTTATGTAATTATGTGAATAAAAATGGAGATTTTCGAATTTTCTCCATAAAGACCTTGGAGAAACCTATCTGTATTTACGTTTTTTAATTACATATGGTTGTTTGAATTCATGTTGAATGAGTATAGCATTAAAAAATGGGTTGAAAATAAGCTTCAGAGGGAAAAAAATCACCTAAAAGTTGTTGGATATCATCATTTTCTAGCGACTTTAGAGAAATGAGAGAAAATCGTCGAGCATATGTAACACAAGCACACCCAAAGGTTCTAGCTGTCCAAAGGTAGTTTACATCACAAGCCAAGCAGATGGTACGCGCGGGTGAGGTTGGGTATAACACATGCACCATAGGCAATGCGTGTATCTACACGTAAGGAGTAGTGCACCACACGCACCTAGAAGATGGTGGAAGCGTCGGTGAATATGTGGCACATGTAAAACACATGCCTGACGCATTTAGTGGGGTGTTAATTGCACGCACCATGCAACCACGCGCACCTCTGACGTCAGCTAATGACGTGATGCTGACGTCAGCGCAACAGTACTTGCTGATGTCAACTACAATACAAAAAACTCAAGAATTTTAAAATTTACTAAATGGTCCCTTGAGTCATTTTAAGATCACGTGAATTCATAAAGTGAGTTTTTTTAATTTTTCTGGATTTATTACATTGGTAATAAGTAAGGTTTAACTTTAGAAAAATCAAATAAAGGTTATTACAGTCATTTTTTAGTGAAATTTCATGATTTGGAATTGAACTAAAAGACATATTTATGGTTTTGGTATCTCATATGATATGTTTATTTTTCAGTATTGCATGATTGTTACTCCGATTGAGATTTTTCTGGTAATGAGCTCTCAAATAAAGTTAAATGACAATGTTTTCAGCACTGATATGTGATGATGACAATGTGTTTAAGGATTTTGCATTTATTAATAATGCATTTTCACATACAATATGCATATATAGTATTTGAGGATAACATACAAATGTATCCCTTGTGCTTGTGCATCATTTTGGGTACTAATGAGAATGTAGTCACCACAGTAGCCTTTCAAGTTAGTATTTGAATTGGTCTACTTTCATTTTTAGGGATGTCTCTGATCTTATGTTTGGTTATTCTGCCAACAAATGTTGGCCTTTATGATATTTTGAGATGTGTAAGCCATTAGATGGAGGAAGTCATTGCTTGGGTGATCTATTCACCCACAGGTGGTAAAGTCATAAGAGTCAATGGTTTGTACTCTGATCGCTTTTATGTGGAGATCTTATTTGCATGTATTATGTATTCAGCCATAAGTTTTTCATGATATGTGTGATGAGATTCTCGATACAGATATTATTTGTGGCTTTGAGTATCGCTGTTATCCTATTTTTGTGCTGAACATTACAATGATAATTTTTCAGTCACCTTTTTTGTTAACAATAACAGTGTCACTGTTGAAACCCTGACTGGTCTTAATTTTAAGAAATAGAAGCAAGATGTAGAGTTTGCTTTAGAGATGGCAAACATGAACATAGTCATGATTAGATACAGGCCAACTACACCTACATCATACAGCTCAAATAACGACAAGGCATCGTTCGTAGCCTGGGAAGGGTCAAATAGGATGTGTTATTTGACCATGAAGAGATCAATCTTAGACCATATGTTAAGTGGACTTACAGAGACAAACATAGAAAGGATTTGTTGAACACTATCTCCCAAAGATATAGGGTATCATCTAATGCAGAGATAAGTACCTTAATAAAGGAATTATTCTCTATGAGGTATATAGGAGAAGGGGAAGTGAGAGAGTACATTATCATAATGGCACACCTTCATAATAGGCTAAAGGTGTTGAACATCATCATTCCTTATGCCTACATTGTACATCGAGATCTGAATATACTTCCTTCAAAGTTTGGCATTCTAGTTACAATGTACAATTTTCAGGATGAAGCTTAGGACACAAATGCTTTGATTGTTCGAAGTGTTGCTGAAAAGGAGAAGTTAAAGAACACTGCTCATACGACCCTACTAGCAACCAAGGGAAAGGAAAAGGTAAAACCCCAGAGGTTTAAAGGTAAAAAATCTAAATTCTCTCCTCATATGAGTATCAGTCAATCCAGTATTTCCATAGGTCCCGTAGATTTTTAAAGCATGGGGTGCTTCTTCTGTAAAAAGAAGGGACACAAAAAGCTGGATTGCTAGAAATATAGAACCTAGAAAGAAAAATAGGAACTGTCAAGTAGCTCCTTGGCTTGTAAGATCCATAAATCTAATCTTGCTATAGCCATATTAAGCTCTTGGCAGCTAGATAGTGAAACCTCTAATCATATTGCCTTCATAATTTATGGGTTTATAAGTAGGAGAAAGGCAAATAAAAAGGAGAAAAAACTGATGGTTGGCAATAATGAAGAAGTGAATGTAATATCTATAAGGGATGTATGTTTGAACCTTGATATACGGTTTGTACTTATTTTATATGACACATTTTATATACTGTCTTTTAGGTGGAATTTAATCTCTGTATCAGTTTTGGCCAAAGAAGGTTATAGTTTTGTCATTGATGCTTCTATTATACAGTTTTCTTTTAATGTAAAACATATTGGTAATGCCTTCTTGTCATATAATTTGTATAGAAAGTGTCTTGCCCCTCATGAGATGTATGTTTCTTCATATATTGCTAAACAAGTCACTAAACAGAGACCCCTAATAAAGGATAAGTCATACATGTTGTGGCATAAAAGGTTGGGCCACATTTCCAAAGATAGAGTTGAGAGATTGATTAAGCAAAACCAAACCAAACCAAACATACCCAAAATTTCCGCCTAAGCAGGGTATGGGGAGGGTAAGATATACGCAGTCATGCCCGCATTTCCGATGGAGATACAGTGATTAATTAAGCAAAACATTCTCCCAATTTTAGATTTTGATGATCTGGAAGCATGTGTTGACTATTGCAGGGGTAATTGACCTTATACAGTTACATTATGTAACTATGGTTTATTAGATCTCATACTACAGATGTTTGTAGACCTTATACTGTTACGTTGTGTAATTCTAGATATTTTCTGATATTCATTGATGACTATTTCCATTATGGTTATGTGTTCTTACTTAAAGAAAGTCTGAAGTTCTTGAAAAATTCAAGATTTTTAAGGCTGAAGTTGAGAATCAATTAGGAAAATCCATCAAAATTGTCAGATCTGACCACGGAGGAGAATACAATGGCAAACATAGAATTTCAAGACAAGAAAAAAGTCCATTTGCCAAATTTGTGGAATCATGTGGAATAGTGACTCAGTTCATTATGCTAGGTAGTCCTAAGCAAAATGATGTGGCTAAAAAGCATAATTGCACCTTAAAGGACATTATGAGGTCAATGTAGAGTAGAACTAATTTACCCGATTACCTTTGGGGTAAAACCACAAAGATTGTCTTGTACATACTTAACAGAGTTCCAAGCAAATCAGTATCGAAGATGTCTTTCAAAATCTAGAAAGGTGGAAGCATTGCGTTGACTAAGGTATGTTTGAATAATCCTTACGAAAATAAGTTACATTCTCGTTTTACTCATTGCTATTTTGTTGGATATCTCGATCACTCTAAGAGATACATATTTTACTATAGAGAAGGAGGGTCTAGAATTATAGAGTCACAAACAGTTAAGTTTTTGAAATATGATGTTTATAATAAGGGTGGTCCTTCTCACCCTTCAGATGATAAAAGGACGGATACTACAATTTTTTTGTATCCATCACTCATACAGTCCAAATCAATTGATCAAGGTCTTGGTACCATGTCAGCATAGGAACAAGAACTCACACCTGTACAAACTGAGGATCCTGAGGTACAAGAACCAGTTCAATTAAGAAGATCTACTAGAGTGAGAAGACCTGCTATTTCATCTTATTATATAGTCTATTTCGGTGAACAAGACTATAATATTGGACATGTTATAAATCTAGTTACTTTTACAAAAGTTATTTCTAGACCCCATGCAGATTTGTGGTGGATGCAATGAAGGATGAGATGGAATCCAAGAAGCATAATAAGGTATAGAAGCTTATTGATTTATCTCAGAATTATGAACCTATTATTTGTAAATGGCTTTTTAAGACCAAAACAGACTCTCAGGGTAAAGTTGAGTGGTTTAAAGCTCAGTTGGTTACCAGAGCGTTCACTCAGAGAGAAGGGATTGACTTTAACATTACCTTTTCTCCAGTATCCTTTAATGATACATTCAGAGTGATTATGGCAATAATAACTCATTATGATATGCAGTTACATCAGATGGATGTTAAAACTGCTTTCCTAAATGGAGACCTTTGTGAAGAGGTCTATATGAAACAACCTGAAGGATTTCAGGATCAATAAAAGCCTAACAAGGTTTCTAAACTGAGAAAATCAATATATTGTTTAAAGTAAGCTTCCAGACAATGGTGCCTTAAGTTTGATAAGGTTATTACCCCTTTTGGATTTGTAGAAAATAAAGTTAAAAGATGCTTGTATTACAAAGTAAGGGGTAGCAAAGTTATCTTTCTACTTTTGTATGTGGCTGATATCTTGCTCGCATCAAAAGACTTGACCATACTGTATGAATTTAAGCAGCTTTTGGCCAAGTATTTTAACATAAAGGACCTTGGAGAAGCATCTTTTGTCCTAGGTATTCAAATTCACCAGGATAGGTCTCGACACTCTTTAGGTCTCTCACAGAGAGCAGACATTGAACGAGTGCTGCAAAGGTTTAATATAGCTGATTATAAAGTACCTATCACATATGGTGAGAGATTATCTTTAACACAGTGCCTAAAGCATGATACAGAGAGAGATGTTATAAAGAATGTGCCTTATTCTAGTATGTGTGCCCAGGTGTACACTAGACTAAACACTATATTTATTATTGGACTGCTGAGTAGATATCTGGTTAACCCAAGAATCGAACATTGGAATGTAGTTCAACGAGTGTTGAGATATTTAAAGGGAACTAAGGATTATTTATGGACATTTAGAAGGGTCAACAATCTAAACTTTATAAGGCATACAGAGTTGGATTTTGCTATGTGTCCAGGTGATGGAAAGTCCACTTCAGGATATATCTTTATATTCACAGATGGTGTGGTATTATGAAAGAGTGTTAAGTAGACACTAATGACTTCCTTGACTATACATGCAGAGTTTGTGGCATGCTACGAAGCTGCTACATAGGTGGTTTAACTCAGGAACTTGATTTCTGAGTTATCTGTGGTTAATTTAGTGACTAGAACCATTTGGTAATATTGTAATAATCTTTCTGTAGTATTGTTTAATAATAGCAATAAAAACATCATAAGATCTAAGCATTTGGAGGTCAAGTATTTGACCATCAAGAAATTGATACAAAAAGGTGATAATGACATGGAGCATTTGAGGATTGAGGATATGCTTGTTGAACCTCTAACTAAAGGAATTTGCCCATATTTTTTTGAGAGACATGTATACAATATGGGTGTATTGAAGTCCTTAGACATTATTAGTTAGGAATCACCGTGTTTGCTCCTTATACATTTGCCTGGTTTTTTTTATGTGTTATGACAATGTGTTTTATCAATACAAATGGTCATCATTTTTCTTTCAATCATACATGTTATATATTATCGTAATACAGGTGAAAGTCTTGAGATTTGTATCGATTTTAAGCATTTTGAAAGTCATTGGGAACATATATATACATTTTGATCTTGAGCCTATGTAATTAGGACACATACAAATATACATGTAAATCTATGGTTTTGATATGACATAGGGGGCATAAGTGTTTAGTCTTATACATGTATTCTCTAATACGGTTTAGTATTTAGTGAGAGAAAACAAATTTCCCTGGTGTAGTTTAGCATAAAGTTCAGAGAAATTAGCTTGTGAAATTAGTGACCTAGGATACTTTGGTTAAATATACATGTTAATTAGGATATGATGTTAGTTTATTCACCCTATGAATTTGTCACATTCATTTATAATTTTAGGCCAATCAAATAAGTAACATCATTTGTAACTTTTCATGAGAATTATTAGCTAAAGAAAAAAGGTAAGTAATGTATATATAAAAGCGTGTGTGTAAATCATAAGCAATTAACTATTTCACTGGCCTTCGGGTTATGAATAGAGCTAGCAACTAATTGAGAATGTTATGTAGCTAAGTAACCGGATCCACACGCATCACAAATGTGTGGCTTCACGTCAAAAGGCAATAATGACATTCCACCAAACCGCTTAATCAAAACATGACCTAGTTGAGTAACTGAATCAACATTCATCACAAATGTTTGCCTTCGCATAAAAGACTAGATTCATGTCAATCAAAATCAACAAAAATACTGTTTTGTCAAATAAAATCTACCGATCTTATGAACAACTTAAATTTTCATGAAAACATACATAGGAATAGTTACATTTTTATTGATCGAATAATTATCAATATGTGTGTGCAAGTGATAAGGTGAATAAAGTTAACATTTAGGTCTTGATTAATAAGTATATTTAGTCCAGAGTACTTAGACATGGATTTTGCAAGTTAATAAGTTAGAACAACTTGAAGGATTATGTTTATAGTTAAATTTCTTTCGTGAAGTTGAAATCATTGTCTCATTATTGCATATGCATGTTTTGTGTTTTTTGTTTTGTTTTTGCTTGAGGACAAGCAAAAGTTTAAGTGTAGGGATGTTGATAGTTGTTGATTGCATTATATTTTAGTGGGTAGTTTGGTGTGTGTTTAATTGTTAATTTGATTATTTAATGCATGTTTAGGTTAGAATTCTGTTAGTTAGTTAAATATTTGTATTTTAAGTGTTTTATGGGTTAGAGCACGCATTTGAGCTTCAATTTTATGTTTTTGAGATACCTTAATGTGGTTGCTAGTGTTTCAGGACAAATACAGAAGAACGGAGAAGATTTGGAGAAAGGCCAGAGTCGGAACCAGGGCCACAATTGTGGCATGTTAGAACTAACCAGGAGGAGCCACGATCGTGGCATATAAACTTTGGGCCACGATCATGGCTTACATGACAGAAATGCAGATAGACATCCTAACTTGAGTTTTTGAGGGATTTTTCAGACCTTTCGAACCTAAAAAAAGCCCTAAAGTTGCCCTAAATAGAAAGCGTATAAAAGGCATTATGATGGAACCCTAAGGGAGCTTCACTTCTACCACTTTTGGAAAAACCCTAAAGGAGAGAGAAAGAAGAGAGAAGAGCAATAGGAAGGGGAAGAAGAGGAGAATTGGTCCTTCCGATGCTATTAACTTCCTAGATAATTGGTTCTTCTGACGCTGCTGCCTTCCAAATTATCTTATCCATATTCTTTCTCCTTTTCATTTTTATTTTTGTTCACTCAATGTATAATAGATTGTATGATGATGGATTTTGGATTATTGATGATTATCTAACTCTTCCTTCGGGATTTTACCTTGGTTTAATGTTAATGTAGTTACTTTTGTATTTCATTGATTGGGTGTTGTGATCAATTACGGTACTTTCATATTTCGGTAATAAACCGAGAGGGTGAACTGGTTAAAAATGATTAGATTGGGTTAATGAGAGTTAGGTGATCTAATAAACCATGTGATTAATCATATCGGTTATTGTGTGAAGAGAGATCCCGTATGAGACTCGGTAGTTTATTAAAGGGCTTAAGATCTAATTAGGATTGTGAGTCATTTGTTAATTGAGAGATTGCAGTTTCCATAATTCAATTAGGGTTTATGATTTAGGGTTTAATGGTTATAACTCGAGAGAGAATAATCAACTGTACGATAGTCTAGAACCGATACCCCGTTAACACATAAATGACTAGGTTAGCATTAATGATAGGGAAAATCCCCCTTCTCATAACTTGGTAATTTCTCTTGATTAATTTCCATTGTGATTTTTTGTGTTGCTCAATTTTAATTTCTTTTTGTGTTAAATTTTTGAATTAATTTCTTGAAATCAAATTCTCGTATTTACTTTTTGTTGCAATTTTTATTTTCGTTTTATTAATTTTTCTGAGCCTTCGTTAAGATAGGATTAGATTAGTTCACCCTCCTCATAGGATCGACCCTTCACTTACTACAAATCATGACCTATGCATTTGCGGTATTTAAAGGTTATAAATTGTAAGCTTGCAAGTTTTCTGATATGTGTAAGTTTTAATATTTATCCTTGATAATTCGCAAGCATATGGGTCATTTTTGCAGTAATTCAAAATGTAACAAAACTAAGGCAAGAATTGAATTCAATCATGCAACTCAATTCCAATAATTAATTACGAAAATATTAACAAGTAGCAATTGCAACCACTCTCAAGAATCAATTTAAAAGAACTATCAATTGAGAGAAAGAGAAAATTTACCTATCTTTATCGCTAACCTCATTGATTATGAATTATTGGTTATTGGTCCTAGACGATCCTAGGGTTAATTACTCTCTCTCGAGTTATAACCGTTAACCCTAAATTTTAAGCCCTAATCAAATTATGAAAAATTGCAATCTCTCAATTAACAATCTATCCAAAACCTAATTAGCTATGAAGTTGTCCAAAAAACTATCAGGAATCTATATGAGATCTCTCTTCACACAATTACTGATTTGATGAATTTCTCATTCTTATTAAATCACCTAACTCTCGTTAGCCCAATTAATTATTTTTCATTCGATTTACCCTCTCAGTCTATTATCGAATTATGCAATCATAGGAATCAATGACAATAAATCAAATAAACATAAATAATAAAATTGTATTAAATCAAAGATAAAAAACTCGAAGGTGAGTATAGAATATCTCAACATTCACAATCCTATCTTCAAACTGCTATTCCCAATTCTATACAATAATAAACATGGAAAATAACGGGAAATACGATTCTAAATGGAGACAGGAGGCAACATCAAGAAACTCCAAATTCGGGAAATACGTCGATGTCAGCTTCTTCTCCACTTCTCTCTTCCTTCTTCTCTTTCTCAATCTCTTAACAATTCTCTCTAAGGTTTCTCTTTAAAATGGCTGATGCAAAAGCTCCTCCTCTTCTTTTGTCTTATTCTTTATATACCTTTTGTGTTCTAGGCAGCCCTAGGGTTTTTTCGGGGTTTGAAAGGTTCAAAACCTCCCTTAAAATTTGACTTTTCTGATTGTCTGAGCATCTGCCCGACGCAGGCCATGACCGTGGCCCTGTAAGCCACGATTGTGGGCCACATCTGAGCCTTCAATCACGATCGTGGCAAGCAGGCCACAATCGTGGACTGTGTCCTGGGCTTCTGTCATAATCATGGCATATGGGCCATGATCGTAGGCTGACTCTAGTGTTTCTGTCACGATCGTGGCCTGTTGTGCCATGATTGTGGGCCATTGTTTCGGCCCGAGTGTCTCTGAAATTTCTCCATTCTTCGATGTTGACTCTAAAATACTAACAAACAAATCAAGGTATTTCAAAGACATAATAATTAAGCTCAAAGACTTGACTAACCCATAAAAACACTTAAACAGAATTAATTAACATACTAACACAATTCTAACCTAAACATATACTAAACGATTAAGTTAACATTTAAATACATATCAAACTAAGCCCTAAAACATGATGCGATTCTCACTTATCACAATATTACGAACAAGTTTTTGACACTATGCTAGGGAGGTATAGGATTAGTCTAATTCTTTTAGTCTAAGGATTAAGGAAAAAAAGAGACAGTAGTTTGGGCGCAAGGTAGACGACACATCAATTCAAACATCACAAGGCAACAATAAGGAATCTGAGAAATTAAATTCCAATAAGAGATGGAAAGGGCAATGATGGAGAACATAAACTATAAGGAGCAAAGGACTCTTATGGACTTCAATGATGCACAATTCGGTTGGGGAAATCATCATCCTTATTGAAACATATACAACCTAGGATGGCAGAACCACCCAGATTTCTGTTGGTCTAACAATGTAAGGACTCACGTAGGACATCAAGACCTATCAAAATTTCAGCCATATGAGTCCAGTTCATGGGATTCTAAATTGGATCAGATCATGGATAAGCTCATGAATATGGAAGAGGACTAGAAGAGATTGGAAGAGACGTTTGAGCAAGTAATGGAAGATCAAGCATCTTCTATTCACAACCTAAAGGTTCAAATAGGCCAGCTTTGCATGGAATTTTGTAAGCAAAGTGTGGAAAACTGTCTGTGCAACATGAAAGTAAATTCAAAAGATCAATGTAAAACTAACACATTTAGGAGTGGGAAAGAATTAAGAGAACCAACGGATAGAACAGTTGAAACCCACTCTATAGAAGACCAAGAGAAGGACAAAAAGGATGAAGAATAGAATGAGGACCCTCCCTATGTTCCTCCTCCACCTTACTCATTAAGCATACCATTTGTGAAAATTAATGTGTTTGAATATTTAAAAAAGCAAGAAGAAGATGAATAGTTGACAGTGGAGATAAAAGATAAAAAAGATATAAAAGTCTTTATTCATGAGGTGAAGGCTAAAGAGGAGATGAGGGTTACTGAGGCAGAATACTAACAATTCACCCTCTTATAAGACAAACTGCTGGATTCATTAGAATATTCGGAGAGTTTCGTTATTCCCTATTTTATAGACAATTTGTTAATGAAAAGGATATTACTGAATTTAATTAGTTTTCTCAACTTCATCAATATTGTCTTTCTGATCATCTTGCAATTTGTAGCTTTTTTTATTTACAAGCTACGAAGCTGAATTTAGGAAATACGAGTGAAAGCAAGCCACTCATAATTGATCTCGACTAAGTTCCAAGGATGCACAGTCAAGCTAATGACCATAAATTAACACGTTTAGTAGGTAGATTTAAATTATGTGTAGTTAGATTTGTTTTAAATTCAAACAAATAAGTTTTCATGATTTGGAATGGTTGATGATTATCAACTCTCTCTCTCTTTGAATCAAGTATAAGATAGGAAAGCAGGCTCAAATGTTCAACTTCCACCTCTGACACCATTGCCACCTCAATCACCTTGATAGTTTTATGTTCTAACCCTTTCTATTTTCAATTTTGTCTTTACGTTGTTCTTATGTTTTCATGTTATTTTTATGTTATGTTTATTCCCACCTTATATATTTTTGGTTGTTCTTCTCACATTGAGGACAATTTGTTGTCCAAGTATGGAGAGGGTTGCCTTGTGTGCATGTTTGTTGTTATTTTGAATGTGAATTTTGCATATCGTATGTTAGTTTATTAGGATGCATGATGTGATTCATGTGAATGTGTCAATGGCTAGGACCTAACGGAATTAATTTAACTTTGAACATAATCTTTTTGGTTGCGAAGATTTATTAGCTCGTGAAATTAGTGACCTAGGTTACATTGGTTAAATATACATGTTAATTAGGATATGATTTTAGTTTATTCACCCTAGGAATTTGTCACATTCATTTATAGTCAATCAAATAAGTAGCATCTTTAGTACCTTTCATGAGAATTATTAGCTAAAGAAATGAGGTAGGTAATATATATATATATAAAGTGTGTGTGTAAATCTTAAGTAATTAACTATTCCGTTGGCCTTCGGGTTATGAATAGAGTTAGAAGCTAGTTGAGAATGTGATGTAGCTGAGTAACTGGATCCACACGCATCACAAATATGTGCCTTCGTGTCAAAAGGCTATAATGACATTCTAACCAAGCTGCTTAATAAAAACATAACCTAGTTGAGTAACTGAATCGACATTCATCACAAATGTTTGCCTTCATATAAAAGGCTAGGTTCATGTCAATCAAAATCAACAATAATAGTGTTTTGTCAAATAAAATCTACCGATCTTGTGAACAACTTGAATTTTCATGAAAATAGACTTAGGAATAGCTACATTTTTTATTGGCCAAATAATTATCAATGTATGTGTGCAAGTGATAGGGTGAATAAACTTAACATTTAGGTCTTGATTAATAAGTATATTTAGTCCATAGTACTTAGACGCAGATTTTGCAAGTTAATAAGTTAAAACAACTTGAAGGATTGTGTTTATATTTAAATTTGTTTCGTGAAGTTGAAGTCATTGTCTCATTATTACATATACATGTTTTGTGTTTTGTGTTTTGTTTTGCTTGTTTTGTTTTTTCTTGAGGACAAGAAAAAATTTAAGTGTGCTAATGTTGATATTTGTAGATTGTATCATGTTTTAGTGGGTAGTTTATTGTATGTTTAATTGTTAATTTGATTGTTTAGTGCATGTTTAGGTTAGAATTGTGTTAGTTAGTTAGATATTTGTGTTTGAAGTGTTTTATGGGTTAAAGCATGCGTTTGAGCTTCAATTTTATGTTTTTGAGGTACCTTAATGTATTTGCTAGTGTTTCGAGCCAAATATAGAAGAACGGAGAAGCTTTGAAGAAAGCCTAGAGTTGGACCCAGGGCCACGATCATTGACAGAACCAACCAGGAGGAGCCACGATCGTGGCCTGATATGCCACAATCGTGATAGAAGCTAAAACTCAGTGCCACAATCATGGCCTGTGTAATAGAAACATAGACAGACATCCTGACTTGAGTTTCTGAGGGACTTTTTGGACCTTTTGAACCCAAAAAGCCCTAGGGTTGCTCTAAATAGAAAAGAGTATAAAAGGAATTAGGATGGAACCCTAAGGGAGCTTCATTTTTGCCACTTTTGGAAAACCCTAAAGGAGAGAGAAAGAAGAGAGAAGAGGAAGAGGAAGAGGAGGAAGAGGAGAAGAAGCGGGTCTTTCGACACTACTGACTTCCTGGATCAGTGATTTCCCGACACTGCTGCCTTCTGAATTATCTGATCCAAGTTCTTCCTCCTTTCCATTTTCATTTTTGATCATTCAATATGTAAGATTGAAATGGATTGTATGATAATAGATTTTGGACTGTTGAAGATGTTCTAACTCTTCCTTCAAGATTTTACCTTGATTTAATGTTAATATAGTCGTTTCTGTGTTTTATTGATTAGGTGTTGCGATTAATTACGACATATGTTGATAATAAACTGAGAGGGTAAACTGAATAAAATGATTGGATTAGGTTATTGAGAGTTAGGCAATCCAATAGACTATGTTATTAATCATATCGATTATTGTATGAAGACCGATCCTATGTGAAACCCAATAGTTTATTAGAGGGCTTAAGATCTAATGGGTCTTTTGTTAATTGAGAGATTGCAATTTTCATAATTCAATTAGGGTTTATGCTTTAGGGTTTAATGGTGATAACTCGAGAGAGAGTAATCAGCTTTATGATAGTCTAAAACCAACATCCCGTTAACACATAAATGGCTAAGTTAGCATTAATGATAGGGAAAATCCCCCTTCTCGTAACTTGGTAATTTCTCTTGATTGAATTCCATTGTGATTTTTTGTGTTGCTCAATTTTAATTTCTTTTCGTGTTAAATTTTCGAATTAATTTCTTGAAATCAAATTCTCGTATTTACTTTATGTTGCAATTTTTATTTTCATTTTATTAATTTTTCTGAGCGTTAGATAACATAGGATTAGATTAGTTCATCCTCCCCGTGGGATCGACCCTTCACTTACTACAAATCACGATCTATGCACTTGCGGTATTTGAAGGCTATAAATTGTAAGCTTACAAATCTTACGAACACTTGGAGACTCTCAAACTTCAATAGTTCTTAGTAAAGTTAAAGTCCTTTTAATAATCACATTTAGCAAGACTTTAGCATTGACTAAAGTACTTCATGTAGCAACTATTAGAGTTAATTTAATTTCTGTGGCTTTGTTGGGAAAAGTTAGTGTTAGAGTGTCATTTGAATTTGATAAGATTATTATGACAAAAAATGACATATTTGTAGGGAAAGGTTATTGTAATAAGGGATTGTTTGTATTGAGTGTTTCTGAGATTATCAATGAAAATAATGCATGTTCTTCTGCTTACTTAATTGATTCTTTTGATTTATGGCATGCTAGATTAGGTCATGTTAATGTTTCTTATCTTGCGGATATGTGATCTCTTGGCCTTATTTTTGTTAATGGTAATTCATGTATGGATAAATGTGGTTTATGTGCTCAAACAAAAATAACTAAGAAATTTTGTGCATTTGTTAATAGCTAATATGAATTATTAAGTTTAATTCATACTGATCTTGATGATCTAAAAAACACTTTATCTAGAGGTGGTAAGAAATATTACATAACATTTATAGATGATTTTTTAGGTATACTAAAGTGTATTTGTTAAGAAATAAAGATAAGGATTTTAATATGTTTTTATTATATAAAGCTGAGTTAGAAAACCAATTAAATCAGAAAATGAAAAGAGTTTGAACATATAGAGGAGGTGAATATATTTTGTTGGAAGACTATTGTGAAAAAGGAAGGAATAATCCATGAAATTACTCCCCCTTAATTAAATGATGTAGTAGAAAGGAAAAATAAAACTTTAAAAGAAATAACGAATTCTTTGCTTGTTAGTTGCTCTATTTTTAATAATTTATGGGGTGAAACTATTTTGTCTGCATGTCATTTACAAAATAGAATTCCTTATAAGTGAATTGGTAAGACACTATATGAGTTATTGAAAGGTCACCCTCCTAATTTGAAATATTTAAAAGTGTGGGGGTATCTTGCAAAAGTGATGTTGCCTAATCATAAGAAAAGGAAGATGGGCTCTAAAACTTCTGATTGCATGTTTATTGGTTATGCTAGTAATAGTATTGTTTATATATTTTTGTTGTTTTGAAAAGTGATGTTAGTAACACTTTTATTAAGACAAAAAACGTAGAATCTTTTGAACATATTTTTCTACTTTTTGAGAAATTTGTTATGTTCCCATCATTAATAATGATTATGAAAACTCTGATGAGTTGTTGAAAAAGAGCAAAAGACCAAGAAAATAATTATCTTTTGGAAATGATTTTTACACTTATCTTGTTGAAAATTACCCTTTATCATTTTTTGAAGTAATTTCTTCTTTTGATACACAATTTTAAAAAGAAGTTATTAAAAATGATATTTACTATATTTTACAAAATAAAACTTGGGATTTGGTAGGTTTATCACCGGGAGCCAAACCTATTGGTTCCAAATGAATTTTCAAAAGGAAATTTAAACTTAATGTTTTATTGATAAATATAAAGCTCATTTGGTTGCTAAAGGTTTTACTGAAAAACATAATATTGATTATTTTGATACTTATGCACATGTAACTAGAATTTCATCAATTTGTATTTTGATTACTTTAGCTTTTATCTATAATTTATTTATTCATCAAATAGATGTCAAAACTACATTTTAAGTGGTGATTTAAATGAAGAAATTCACATGGTACCACTTGAAGGTTATATATTGCCTAGGTTTGAAAACAAAATTTGTGAATCGTAAAAATCTTTAGCTAGTCTTAAACAAGCTCCTAAGATATGGCATGAAAATTTTGACCAAATTCTATTAAGTGAAAGTTTCTCTACTGTTGAAGTGGATAAATTTGTGTATACTAAAGTTATTGACAGAGAATGTGTGATCATAAGTTTATATGTGGATGACTTGCTTATTTTTGTTACTAATATTAATGTTATAGATAGTACTAAAAACTTCTTAGCTTTACATTTTGATATGAAAGATATAGGGAAAGCAAGTGTTATTTTGGTTTTAAAATCATAAGGAATAAATCTAGTATAATGTTATCATAAGAACATTATGTTGAGAAACTTTTTTTTATAAAGTAATAAAATATATTAAAAAGAACAATGTTCAACCTTGGCAGGTTACAATCTAATATTTAACAAAAAGAACATCAAAGAAAATCTTTCTAACTACTGTGTAATACATCTAAATGCTCAGCTATTCGATTTTGTTACTTATAGCACTCTTATTCCATATTCCATGTTGCTTTGATGTTGAGTGATAGTTTACTTACAACTCCTCTAGTTAGCATCAATAGTTTGTTGTGTAAAACTATTTTTTAGTAAACTTGTTCCATTTCTCAAACTGCTTTCCTAAAAAGCCTTCTATTTCTCTCCTATCATATGAAATACTCACTATTGCAACGTAAATTTTTAAAGCTTTATAGTCTGCACTCCTTGCCATTTTTACCTTAGTAACTCTGTCTATCATCTCTTCCCACGTCTGAGCCAAGATTCAAACCCTCATACCATCTTGTATCCTTTTCCAGATTAGTTTTGTATACCTGTAGTTTAACAGAAGATGGTCCACTGATTCTCACTGAGTTTTGCATAATTCACAGTTTGGATTCTCGACATTAAACTTCATTTTGTCCTTTATATCCAATCTCCTTATTACTCCTAGCTAGAGGATTATTGTATGTGCAGGTTGGATGTTTGTTTCCCATACTATATTTCTTAACTTTACTTTTCTTGTTGGATCTTCTTTTAAGTGTTTCATGTAGGATTTTGTGCTGAACACCTTGTTGTTGCTCACTATCCACACCATCTCATCATTTCTTGCTACTTTGAACATCGGCATATTGTCCATTAGGCTTTATACACCTTTGTTGATGTGAAATGGTCATTGCCATTGGTTGTTGTTGATGAACCTACTGAACTTTTTGGTTGGGCTAATCATTGATTTGAGATGTTGTACATATTGTCCATTAGGCTTTCTACACCTTTGTTGCTGTGAAATGGTCATTGCCATTGGTGGTTGTTGATGAACCTACTGAACTTTGTGGTTGGGCCAATCATTAATTTGAGATGTTGCAATTCCTGTACTCTAAGTACAGGTCCTTTTTTATGGCAATTATAAAACCAGAAAAAAGTGTTTTCCCCATTTCCTATTCTACTCATAACCAATTCTTGCATCCACCCTCTGATCTCCAGGATCTGCCTTAAATGTCATGTCATGTTATGTTTCAATCTCACTTCCATATGCTATTACCTCTTATATATACTTTATGCACCTACTTTACCCACAACTCTTCCTTATTATTGCATATCCACCACAACTTCTTTGCTAAGCTAATTTTATTCTGTAGTTTAGCTGAGCATATCCCTAACCCCTTTTCTTTTTAGGTTGACATAACACTTCCCAACTTACCTTTGCTTTTTTGCTGCTTGAGCTAGGTCCACTCCATTTAAAGTCCTTTAACTTCCTTCAATTTCCTTTAAGATGCTCTCTGGAAGTGAAATATGGTTGATCCAGTAGCTTACCAGATGGTTCAGTATAGTTTGAACAATGTGTAGTCTCCATCCATAGCTAAGGAATCTATTGCACCAGTGACTAAATTTCCAAGGAACCTCTCCATCAAAGGCTTGCATTCATCTATTGCCAGCTTTTTCTGAGAGATTGATACTCCCAAATTCTTGATGGCATGGACCCTTTCTTCATTCCCATTTCATTTGCCCTTATTGTTGTGTCTGCATTTGCATTTTCTAATATGTAGAAGCACTTCTTAGAAGGATTGCTCCTTAGGCTTGATATTTCCTTAGAACTCCTCGGTAAATTAGAGCAACGTGTTAATGGAGTACTCATGTGCTTTACAAAACAAGAGAACATCATCTGCACAAGATGGGTTCGGTTAATACCTTTACATCCTTGGTGATATTGGAACTCCTAGTTGTTTGTTGTTTTTTGCTCTAATATGGTTTATAACACCTCCATTCCTAAGGCAAATAGGTGAGGGGATATTGTATCCCCTTGTCTAATGCCTTTCTTTGGTTTTATCAATTTGACTGGCTCTCCATTAACTAATATTGCAATGGAAGATGTAGTGATGCATTCCTCAATCCACTATATGAACTTCCTTGGATAACCCACAACTTTTAGAGTATTTATCATAAAACTCTAATTAATTGTGTCATAAGCTATGCTAGATCCACTTCAATTATGTAATTCCTCCTGCTTGACTTATTGTCGTACCCTTTTAATAGTTATTGGTAAAGAAAAATATTGTTTCCGACTATCTTTCCTACTACAAAGGCACTCTGAGAGGGTTTAATGATGTCCTTTAAGGTTTTCTTCAGCCTATTTGCAATAATCTTTGTGATCAATTTATACAAGACATTACAGCAAGTTATAGGCCTATACTCCTCCATCTTGCTCGCATTAGTGAGTTTAGAGATAAGACATAGATAGGTTTTATTCAATTCCTTTAGTATTCTACCACTTTTAAAAAATTCTTTTAACTGCTTCAATCACTTCTTCCTTTAATAACTCCTAATGTTCTTGGTAAAATCTCCCGTTGAAACCATATGGTCCAGGTGCTTTGTCTTTCATTGAGAACAGTGCTTCCTTGACCTCTACATCTTCCACTTCCCTTATTAATTCATCTTTTTCCTACTGTGAAATTTGCTTGATCCGTTTTGAGACTGCTTCTAGAATTGTTCTAACACTCCCACTTTGCCCAACTTGTTCACTGAAATGTTTGCAGATGAATTCCTGGAGGTCTTTCTGAACTTAGGGGGTGCTTGGTTGATAAGTTTGGGAAGAGGTTAATGGTTAAGGAATGAGATGTGAGTGGTTGGTTGTTGATTATCATTATAAGGGTAATACTTTGATATCTCACTTTTGGGGAATCCTCCATACCCCCCATTTAGTAGAGGAATGAAACTCATTCCTTAGTAATGACTCTTTTTTTTAATTAATTAATTATAATTAATTAAAATAATAATATTAATTAATTAATTACATTATAATTAATTAAAATATATTTCATTCATTAATTAAAATATTGTAATTAATTAATTAATTAAAATATTTTAATTAATTAAAATATTGTTAATAATTAATTAATTACATTATAATTAATTGAAATGTAATTAATTAATTAAAATATAACTATTCATTAATTAAAATATTGTAATTAATTAATTAAAATGTAATTAATTAATTAAAATATAACTAATTGAAATATAATTATTCATTAATTAAAATATTATAATTAATATAATTATTCATTAATTAGAATATTGTAATTAATTAATTAAAATATAATTATTCATTAATTAAACTATTGTAATTAATATAATAATTCATTAATTAAAATATTATTATTAATTAATTAATTACATTATAATTAACTAAAAATAAATAATTAATTAGTTACAATATAATTAATTAAAATATAATTCATGCATTAATTAAAATATTATAATTAATTAAATATTGAATTACAATATTTTAATCTTAATATTTTTTACGAACCAACCATTATCAATGGTAATAGTAATCATTCTTTCCTCTTAACCAACCATCATAATTATAATGATAATATCCATTCTCATTTCTCAGTATATTCATTCTCATTCATATTACCATTTCTCCATGCGAACCAACCGCCCCCTTAGACTTGTTCACCATTTCCATTCAATAGCACGTTAAACTAGCATCTCCATTCAATAGCACCGTTTCATGTAGTATTTGGAGCATCGCTCACCGTCTCTCAACCACATCATCTTTAACTTTTATCTTAGCAGCCCCTCATGGTTTTCTAATGCATTATTATATTTTCTGATCAATTCACCCTCTTCCTATCTTAGTCTCTGATCTGTTGGTTTTTTCATCATTATCTTCTAACATTCCTGAAGCATCTCAAAGGCATCTTGCTTCTCCTTTTAATCTGTTATTGGATTCTATTTACTGAGGATTTTCAGGCTTTCTTTAACTTCCTTTAGATTCACTGCTAACTGGTATGCCTTAATTCCTTTCACCCTTATCTTCAACTTCTCCCTCACTATTATTCTGAAATCTAGATGCCTTATTAGATGGTTAAAGACCTTAAAAGGGCTCTTCGTAGTTACTTCCTGACTTGTTATCTGGATCAGCATAAGGTTGTGATCTAAACTGTTGGGTCTTCATAACTTACCAAACTCAGTGGGTAGCTGTACAACCACTTGTCTTTCACCAAACAACGATCAAGTTTTTTCATAAGAAACCACTCAGTGGACTGCTTATTGTTCCAAGTGTACAAGTTCCCTATTCCCTTTAGACCTGTCAAACTAATTTTAATAATCAGTTTCTACAATTTTGTTCCTTTTTGTTGAGTTCATTTCTTTCCACCCTAAACTTCATTTATGGATAAAGTGCAATTGAAATCTCCTACCACAGCCTAAGGTACCTTTATATTTCTACTGGTTCTGATGATCTCCAGCAATAGGGGTATTCTTTAGAAACCAAAGTTGGTAGCATAAACTACTTAAATAGCTAACCTTCTGCTGTCATTCTTTATACCAATCACACCATGTAGCACCTAATCAGTGCAACTTTAGGTAGTCACTTCAATCTTTGAAGAATTGTAGCAAAATACCACTCTCCCATTCGAATGCCTGGAATGATTTGTTACCATTTTCCATTACTTGCCAAGGAACCACATACACTTCCCCAAATTCTCTTCCTTTATTTTGGTCTCCAACAGACCAACAAAATCTACTTGTTATTCTTCATAAATTCCTTTATAACAAGTTGCTTATTTATAATGTTTTATCCCATAATATTCCATATGATTCCCTTTATCATTTCTTCTTTTTCCCTGATCTTCTCCTTGTAGACTTTCTACCATCCTCGAATGGGGTTTCAGCTGTGTTTGATTTAACTCCTGAAGTTTTCCTCTCTCCCACATTGGTGTTCTGGTGCCTTGTTCTTGCTCCTGATCTGCACCTTCCCCATTCTTTCGTTTTTTAATAAGCCTCCTTTTCAATTAGTTGCTTCTCCTTACTTATTTGATCTATTTCACTTTGTTGCCTTGTGAGCTCCCTATTTCATATTTTTTCCATTATCAAATTTATTTCTCCTTCTTCTCCCTCACCTTGCTACTGATCTGCTAACTCCCCTTCCTATTTTATTTCATTGAAGTCTTCCTTTGCATTTAGTTGCTTCTTATTACACACTTGATCTGTTTCAATCTACTGCATTAAGGATTCCCTGTTTTTTGTTGGTTCCAACATCTTATATGCTACTTCCTCTATTCCCTTTTGTCCATTCTATTTTTCCCTTTTTTCTCCACTCCTCCTCCTCATTCCTTCTCAGTTTCCACATGTAAGAAATTCTTAAAATGTCTTCAATTAATTTCCCATCTTCCATTAGTTTCATTATCTTCAGATTTTCTAGCATTAGTTTAGCGGTATCCACATCTATGTACATTCTTGCAGATCCTACTCTTCTCATTAAAGTCGTATTCCCATCAATCCCTAAAG
Source organism: Erythroxylum coriaceum (assembly GCA_026874005.2). Taxonomy (NCBI): domain Eukaryota; kingdom Viridiplantae; phylum Streptophyta; class Magnoliopsida; order Malpighiales; family Erythroxylaceae; genus Erythroxylum; species Erythroxylum coriaceum. The sequence continues at coordinate 1,562,900 of JANQAP020000210.1, read as the reverse complement.
ACTTGTTTAACTTGCTCGCTATATAACTTAAGCGATCTATTGTCTAGTACTCCAGGGAAACCTTATGAAAATTCACCCAGAGTGGGACTCTACTCAACTTTGTTCCATCCAAATTCACCCTAGGTTGCCACCTTTTCAACAAAATTAGATGTCCCTAGATATGCCAGTGAACGACTTCAACTATTTTTTGAGCAGTCTCCTCGGATTTAAACTTGAAAATGAACAATTCATCCTTATTGACCATCACATTCATCAATCCAATGTTTCGCCATACCACATTCGCACATCTATTCACTACCAGAAAGGCTAATCTTTTTCTAGAAAATAAACCCACAAATAAAGATTTCCATTTCAATGTACCCTTCTCCAGTACCTTCAATGGAGCACAAACAGGTTCTGCAAAGTTGGTTTCAATGTACCTGAGTTTTATCAGAATGTCAGAATTCCAAAACACCGATGACCAAGTTGTTTTGGTATTTCTCTGTTCTTATGCTTTGGTCTCAATTGTTCCATTCAACGGTAGGAAATTTATCGGGTCTAGTGTTGTTACAGTTGGGTTTGTTTTAGACGGGTACAGTGTCAGTGATGCTAAATGGATCCCTAATTTAGATGAGATAAAATTTACTAGTGCATATATATTTACTATTTGTGGAGGTGCAATAACTTGGAAGTCATTAAAACAGACTATTATTGCTAAATCAATAATGGAATCAAAATATGCGGCCTTACTGTCTGTTTGGTTAACGTCTTCAATATGAAGAGACGGGACGAGACAAAAATCTGAAGACGGAACAGAACAAAAATTGAAGACAGTGAGGTGTTTGGTTGCGATGGACAGAACAAAGAAAATTGTCCCCGTCCTCAGGACAGAAATGTGTTTGGTTGCAGTGGACAGAACAAAAAACAGTGTTTAATGACAAAAATGCCCCTGCAGTATAATATATTGGAAAGATGTATTTCATTGGTTATTTCATAATTGTATCAATATTTATATGAAGTGTATTTGTAACTCTAATAACATTAATTATCTTAT
>JANQAP020000210.1:1525444-1545271 GCA_026874005.2 Erythroxylum coriaceum | reverse complement strand
TCTTGGGCCTAATTTATTAGGCACTGAATAAATATATATGGATATATTTATTGGGCTAGATTGAATTAAGTTGTCGGACTTTTATTATATGAGATATAATATGGGCCGAAACTTATTGGGCTTCTAGAATCCTAATGGGTTTAGGATTATAATATTCTTATTCCTAATAGGAATTGAGATTAGGGTTTCTCTATAAAGAGAGAACTTATGTCTCATTAGAAAAAACGAAGACGAAAACCTAGCCACCGAGACCTAGCTGTTCGTTCTTCTTCCAAAAGAAAAATTGTGCGGCGTTCAAAAGTGTTTTGGAACGTGCTAGCACACATTAGCCGCTGCCCGGATCGTTCATCCTCGTGTGGATACCGGTAGAGGACGTTTGCGTACTGCAGCGTCTACAAATCAGAAAAACAAATACTAATCTGCGTCAAGAGGTAATTTCGTACGTGTTGTGATTTTTCGGTTATACTTCTTGTTGTGTAGTATGGTCCATTCCGCTGCGTATTGTGAATACTCGAGCCATAAGCGATCCAACAGATTCATTATTTGATTCGTATATGAGATGTATCTTTAGTTCACAACTTGGATAAAGAGCATTAAGCATAAGCTATTTGAGAGAAAACCCCAAGATCTTCCCAAATTAAGGTAAAACCTATCAAGAGAGTTCATAGAACGAGCTAAAGCATTCTTAGGTTGTATAAATTTGAAAGAGATTTTGGTTGATTAACCTTTGAATAGGGATTGTATGTCTCGAGAGAGAATATGATCTAAGTTAGGAACTTTTATTAGTCCAAGAACTAGAATAATTTATTAAATCAAGAGTAAAATCGAATATAGTAAAGCCTTAGGAGAATTTTTCTAAATCCAGTTAATTCATTGGTTGATATAATCTTTATCATTTTTTTACATCAGTATTTAGATTTTTATTTATTTTATTTTCTTTACCCAATCATCTATAACGGTTGATTTAGCTTATTATGCTTGTGAGTAATAGGTAGTTAATCAATAATCCTCGTAGAATCAACTCATACTCCTTTATACTAATTATAGTTGTACCCTGCGCTTGTAGTAAAATAATTAAAATAGATGGTTTTGTCATTTTTCACTAAAGATGTAACTTATTTTAAATGAGCCCTTGTAATTTTAGCTTTAAATGTTGTTATTAAAGGCATTGAGTTCTAGTATACTTTATATTGAGACATTGTATTCATTTTATTTAGTCAATATTTTCTCATTTAGGAAAATATGTCTTGCTTATCTGTAATAAGCGATGGTAATTTTCGTACCCAAATATGGTATTAAAAAAATATAATACTAGTAAAATTTTTATGAAGGCAAGATATTATTCCAAATGTACGGTAATAACTTTTGTGTATATTGGTGATATTGAATTTACTATGTGTTAGTATAGTTTACATTGATATATGGTATTCTTTCCATTTAGTCAATATTTTTTTCATTTAGAAGTGTAAATATTGCTTATTTATAATGGATAATGATATTTTAACATAGAAGTGGTATTAGATAAATAAAGTACTAGTGTAATTTATGTATTTGTAAAAAAGAAAAAAAGGTAGTCATTCTCACCTTTAGATTTCAACAATTACATGAACATATTAAATAGAGGTGGAAGAAAAAACTAATGTAGCATAATTTATGTATTTGCCCTTAACGATTAGAATATTCTTTATTATATTTTTATCATAAAAACATATTATATTTTTCTCTTACAGACATAGTAGAGTGACTTAAAATTTTTATTTAAATATTTAGTAACGAGTATTATACGTTTATCTTCCTATTTATAAATAGGTTTATTGTTAATGAGCCTTAAAAGGTAATAGGCCCAAAATAATATGACGGTATTAGCTTAGTAGAACTAATCACAGTTAAAGCTTAGTTTGTAATAGGCCCAAAATAATATGACGGTAGTAGCTTAGTAGAACGAATCACAGTTAAAGCTTAGTTATAGTATCCTAACAAATCGATGCTTGACATTTTATTATAATATCTTGATTAAGAAAAAAATGTGAATGGAAGTGTAATCCTTTTGAACACGACTTAATTAAAAGCCCTTTCAGACCTGGGATTGAAAGTTTGAAACGGGTGGCATGAGCCTGGACCACACATTTCGTGAATATCCTGACCAAATGGACCCATAAAATAAAAAAGATATGGTTGTAATTATCCTCTCAATGATGTAATTTTGGAATTCAGTTACAATGAACAGTTCCCATTAAAACACCAAGGGCGGGATGATCTGTCTCAATCAACGAACAAACACCATTCTATTTGTGTGATTGTTACCGAACAAAGAAAATGCTGTTAATTTTTATTTTTTTTTGTCAAAATATGATTTAATATTAATTAAAATTTTATGATTAACATATTGAAAAATAAAACCAAACGCCACAATAAGGATAATGTATGTAAGCTGGCAATATGAACACTTCCAAAGAGTTCACTCCCTTGGATAGTCAATGCTATAATTGATCCATATCATCAGGGACATCGTGTCAAAGAGAAAGGTTGAGTGATAAGGACTACCATAGAAAAGTAAAGTAACTTCCAAGCCGAGAACAAAACAAGAAGAAAAGAAGTAAGGGCCACAAGTACTTATTGATGGTTACATAAAGATGAGAACCATATGCAAATGTCGCCCTTCTTTGCACCTATCAGAATTTGACCCCCAACTTTACTATTTAGCTAAATCTTCTTTTGTTTGTTTTGGTTTTGGAAGAATAAATTTAGCTAAATCATTGCCGATTGAAAGGGACAACATATTCATATCATATCATCAAGAATAGTTAATACCCGGCGAGCAATAATTATAAGCTTCGTTTATATAAAAGATGTGACGCGCTATTGTTATCTTTTTTAAAAGTAAAAAAATGGTAAAGTAACTTTTTAATGTTAAAACTTAAAAGTCAAGTTACTACTTTCTTTCTAAGTATTCTGCCCAAAATACGTTCACTTTCTGCAATCATATATATTAGGCTATATATAGATATACAGTGTGGTAAAGATAAGCACTTATTTATTATAATTTTTTCAACGCAATCGTATATTTAAATTTATAGGCGAATAATTGAAGGTTATAGAAAAATACAATATTACTGTAAAAATTAATAAGTAGAAAGAAGATTGTGATAACAAAGTACTCCTGTAGTAGAAATTCTACTTTTTATTAATAACCTTCTGATAATTATTATTTTTCATTATAACCTTAACTAATAGAAAGCAAGTCTAACGTATCGTCTTCTTCATTTTCTCTGGCTCTCTGTGTTCCTCGTCCTCTTCGATACTTTATGAAATATTTAATTTACTAAATTTATTTTATTTATATTATTTATTTTAATTTAATATTATTTATTTATAATTTGAATTTATATGACTAATTATATATTTTTATGAAATATTTTATTTTTTAAATTTGTTTTATTTATATTTTCTTATTTTAATTTAATATTTTATTATTTAAATTTGAAATTTATATGAATAATAATATATTTTTATGAAATATTTTATTTACTAAGTTTATTTTATTTATATTTTCTTATTTTAATTTAATATTTTATTATTTATAATTTTAAATTTATATGACTAATAATATATTTTTAAATTATTTATACAGCAATTAATAGTTTATTAAACCAATGAAATTTTTAGTTATTTTATCTCTTTTCAGTTACTGCAACTGCAATTGTCAAACACGTATTTTAAAGTATTACACATTAAAAAAAAGGAAGGACGAAATAAGAAAAAAAAAGTTAAAATACAATGAAAGTGGAAAATAAGAAACAGAGACTCGAAGAGGGTAGGTGTAATGACAATGTAACTATCTTCTATTCATCTTAATTTTGTAAATCATAAGATTTTCGATTTATGAGGTAAAAAAGGAGCATAAATTGTATTTTAAAATTCCATGCAAATTATATTTCGTACTAATATCTTATTCTAATTTAAAGTAATTATATTAAATCTTTTGTGGTTTCATTTATTTATATATTTTTAAAAACTGTGGATTTGTATTAAAATATTAAATATTAGTTTTTGAATTTTAAGTCATCATGGACAAATCACGTAAATCGGAGGTTGTTGATAATCTCATCTCCTTTAAGAGCATATAAAATTAAGGACGACCTTCAGACATAAGGAAGAGCCGAATTCAACTTGGTTTGTTGGTTGCTATCATGTGGCCGACATCATTGTCAGTTAGTATTTGGTTTTATGAATGGCCGCTCTCACATTCTGCGCCACTAATGCTCAAGCGGACGTCTCAAGAACACGCCAATGGATTTCCAAAGACGAGTTGATGGGGTCGAGGTTCCATAGTTCCTATCGTTTCAGCCTAGATCCATTAATGGATTATTAAGAAGAAAAAAAACAGCTTAATCAATCTTCCAAGTTTAGCATGAAATCTTAACATTTATGATTTCAACTTGTCGTTGGATTAACCGTCAACATTTTAAGATTAGTTCTCTTGTATTAAGAATCCCATCTACTATCTTATAAATGGGTAGTATTAATTGTGATCGATCGTATAATTGAAGTTTAATGATGACCGTACAAAAATGATAGAAGGTCAGATAAAGCAGAATTTTTTATGATCGAATGTGGAAATTTGAAAGCACATTTTTAGGTTCACGTAGAGAATTTAATACGATAAACTTCTAGAGGTTGATTTGACGGCAAAAAATATACAAGATTAGATATGTCATGGCTTGCTTTGCTGAGTAGCCATCTAGTCACGGATGAAGATATCGACCATACGTACATACATCTCTCTAATCGAGGGAGGAGGGACCCGTTCTATCGAATCTTTGGTTTTAGAAATATGGAGATCCGAATCTTATGTTTTAGAAATGAAAAAAAATAGTATCGAACTTAAACCAAATCAAAGACATGTACTATTCTTTGGCACCTTCTAGAGTTTGAATTTTTGAATTCATCATAACTTTTTAAGTTTGTCTTTTTGTAATTTACACGTCCATTAATAAGTTATTATGGTGGTGTAATGTAACTGTAAACGGTACTTTGACAAGCTTTTACTTGGTATGGTGAAACTGAAAATTTTACACATGCTTTCGTCCCCTAGCATCTGTCAAAGCTGGAATGAGATAAGTGTACATTATAACATGTTTTCTAAATATTTAAGTCTAATTTAAAGTATTTTCTTAGATGATAATTATATGTTTAGGACTTAAAATTATCTTCTTGATAGCATTTGTGTATTTTATTTGTTTGATCGTGTAAGTGCGAAGATTTATATGTCATATTTTAGTGTCGTTATAGACACCAAAGAATTAATCTAGTGGAAGCAAATGTCCACTAGATTAATTTATATGACATAATTGTTAAATTAATTAAATAATACATTTATGTTCTATTAAAATAAAAGATATATATCTTTTTTATTTTTCAACTTAATTTTTAAAGAAATTGTACTTTAGTATTTAAAAAGGATTGCATGCTTAATTTAATATGTTTACTTTTTAACAAAATTAACTTGCCACATGGATTTTTCTTCACAAAATTAACAAATAATATAAAATTAAATATATAATGCATAAGGTTTATCAAAGTGGGATTAGATTTTTTGATTTAATTATAATATTTTAAATATATTTTATTAAATCTTATTCACATATTTATCGTAATTTTTGTACAAATATATATATATATATATATATATATATATATGAGTTTTAATATAATAAAATTGAAAATTAGTAATTTGCATCAAATTTTTAGAAAACTAATAGAAGAGATTATATATGATATAAAAATACGTTTTAACTTTTATCACATTGGCTTCAGTTGACATTGTCAAATTTTGTCATAATTGATTGGAAACCGAGTAGTCAAGGAGCTACTGGCCGACGCGTTGAAGGCACGCTCGATGGTTTCAACATGGCTGACCCAAACACGCGCCTTTCCTTGCGACCTTGGCTGACTAAATCAAACTACCGCAATTTAACGCGCCAACATTGAAGTCCCTCGTCCGACTCTATTTCTCCGCCATCTTGTCGCGCGTGGTCGGTCTTTCAATCATTCAGCCTTTCATCTGTGAGAACTTGGTAGTTATCACCACCTAACATGCGCGTCGGTTTAATTTCTCTCTCCTCCGTCTCCTGAAAGTCTATGTGGTAGTGTGGTCCATTCCCTGTTTTATATAACAAAGTTGGAGGTTTCTTCGATGCTACTCACCATTATTCTTTTGCCGATATATGTGGACATATGCTTATGCTCTTCTTCAGTTCTTCCCCATAGCCAGAATCTTATCTCTGTAGTCCTTTAAATCCTGATAGACAGATAGCGGCAAATCCTAGTGAAATCTCGAATATATGCCGATTCAGTCGCTTACAGGCGTTTCGCAAACTCATTACCATCTGAGAAACTCTGTGTCTTCTTCTGCTTGTATTCGATTTTGTGGAGACATGAGAGAGTTTACTTTCATTATTGCAATTTTAAGGCCTGTGCTTTATGTTCTTTCAACTTTCTTCGTATTCCCACCAAAAAAGTTGCTATCTCTACGGCTTGAATCCTTTAGTTCTCGCACTGGCAGGCACTTGCAGCGCTATGACAGAGGCTACCGCCAAGTTGTTGGGTGAGTTAATGTTTTATCTTCCTTGAAAGTAAATTTCTTTTCCGTGTTTGGTTCAAGAAAGTTCGGAAGTGTATCCAATCAGGGTTGTCTTTTAATTGGATCTTGCAAAGGGTTTTCATTATATTGAAAATTTCTCTGGGTTTTCGTGGTGCAGATGCATTCCGTACAGATACAGGAAAACCAACGAACAAAATGATGGGGCTTGCATTCAAGAATTGGAAGTTCTTGTAATCAGTCCACAGAAGGGTCCAGGAATGCTATTTCCTAAGGTACTAAAAACTCTATGCCATCCTGCATCTCATAATCTCTAGTTTGTTATATATTGTTACAAAAATTTTCTTTATCTTCTCCTTAACTAAAGTCGGTTCTTGCTACTTTTCACTTTCAGGGAGGTTGGGAAGAAGATGAGTCCATGGAAGATGCGGCTTTAAGAGAGACAAGAGAGGAAGCAGGAGTAGTAGGTATTGTTGAAGTGAGTATTTGCAGAACTTACATTATTCACTTCATAGACTTCAACTTTAGTTCTAAACGTAATTTATTCAAACTGAACTTTCAGAATAAATTGGGGAAATGGTCTTATCCGAGCAAAAGGGATGGCAAAATGCACGATGGCCACATGTTTCCTTTGTTAGTTGAAGAACAATTGGATGAATGGCCTGAGAAAAATTTCCGGAAGCGACAATGGGTAAGTGGATTTGTCACTACTGATTTCTGATCCATGATCTTTCTGTTGGCATTGTTGGAAAAATATTGTCTAATTTGAAAGTGCTTGTGCAGGTCAATGTTAATGAAGCCAGAGAAGTATGTCAACAGCAGTGGATGAGAAAGGCTTTAGAGGAATTAATTAACCGAAAATTGCCTCAGCAACAGCAAAAATTGCTCTAACAGAAACGAATAAACCAACAATTTGTATATAAGAACAATGATAATTGGAACAGTGCCATCTGTTTTCGAACTGAAGATTGGGGTTAGCCGAGAGATGGTTGCTCAGACGTCAGTTTGTTGGACAACAAATGCTCTTTTTCTTCTTGTCCTTTTCTCGTATGTGAAAATTCGATTATTTCATTCTTTCAACTTGAAAAACTTTAGGTTCTTGCCTCATAATTCTCTGTTCCAGAGTGTAAACAAAATTTGTTGTGTTTTGATGGTAAGTGTCAGTTTAGGAAGCAGACTGAACAGCTTGAAGCCATATGTAGTTGATCTAAGTTTACCGCCAAATCCGAGTCGACAACTTAAAACTGGGTTTGTCTGTAGTTCTCAGATACACCATGAAAGCTCTTAGCTCTTCTAGTTATGGAAATAAATGTTCCATGTTAATAACTTCAGGTGTCATCAGTGGCATGAATAGATTCAAATCATGTGTACCCAAATAACTTGTGATTTCTGTTCTCACAAAATTCAGTCATCCGATTTTTTCTCTCTCCCAATTATTGAATGGTTGGATTTGTTGGATTTTATGGAGAACAGAGGGTATAGGTTATTTGGGTACATGATTTGAATCCGGCATGAATTCCTCTTTTACGCAGTTGACGTTGTATTGGCATGTCAGTCAACATCCCCAGTGCGTTAGGAAGCCGATATCAGGCAAGGTTGTAGGTGCTTAAAAGCGATGTCTTTGCAATTATTAGACGATGGTAACAACGTGACCACCAGCTTTTGCTTGACAAAAGATTATTGGTGTTGTAAAGTTTACGCATGCTCACGGATTATTTTGACGGGCGTCCAGTTTTACCATTAATAATAATAATAATAATAATGGGTTAGCTATTAATTTTAAATTTAAGTATTTATATGATATTGAAGGTTGCACATAAACTTAAGTGTGTCTTTTTATCCGGTTTAGTTCCCTTAACTTTAACAAATTTATCATTACTTTCATAAAATAGATCACCAATTCCGTATGATTTGAGTTAATTAGATCCCAAGATTTTGTGAATTGAAACTCACTTTAATAACTAGTTATGGTGTTGCTATTATGCTTTATTAAATATCTACATATTTACGTGGACTTTACATAAATGTATGGATAAGATTTAATAGAACAGAGTTGGAATAGAATAATTGGGATAAAAAATTTGATGAGCTTGCAAACACCAATATCATAGGCAAAAAATTTTGGACCTTGATATGACGATAAAATGCACAAAAGATGAGATATTTGTAACTTTTAATTAAAATAGAGGATATATTTCATTATGTTATAGATTGCTAAATTGGGCCTTTGATTCATGTTTTGCACCAGAAGTTTACTATTACAACGATAAAATGAGGCCCAACTTTAAACTTCAGTTACACTCTTTTTTTGAAACGGGAAACTTTGTATTATGTGCCTAAAAATTATGTACAAATAGCGAATGACACTGCAATTCTATGCATATCATGGTATAAAAAAAGATTTTCTTTAAGAAGATAATATGTTCTTTAATAAGTATAAATGAATCATGCTTATTCTTTATACATTAAAAGAGTGCCTATATGTGTTGAAAATGTTTATGGCAGAGAACATAGACTCCATTGATCTATAAAATAGATTCAACAGATATTTAATAGGTTTTTGAAGAAATAATCTAAATTTTAACCACTAGATAAATGCAATGAATATCATATATACTAGTTTTATATACGTTGGTTTATTTTGTATAGATGGATCACATTGGTTTATGTAATATATAATCAACATATATTTCTCTTAAAATATCAATTATGTTTATTAATGATTAAATTATGTGTAATTGCAATATATAATAGAGTTAAGCAATAAGTTTACCTCAATTTTTGTGAACTTCTTCATGTGTAAGTAAAAGATTTAAAGAAGACCAATTATATAACCTTGAAATTTATGCTATTGCATGTACATGAAATAAGAAGCATCCCAAGTAAAGCTTCTTTAGATATAGTATGTGGAGACCGAACAATTATGGTTTTTTTTTAAATGAGATCCTAAATATAGTAGACAAGAAAAATATATGATTTGTAAAATCATGTTAAACGTGAAAAACATGAAAAGGGAATTTTAAGGATAAAGTTGTACATGAACAAGTAGTGCATGACAATATAAAAGCATTGCAAGATGAAATATATGATAAAGTTGAGATGTTAGAAGGTATTGCTTAGAAATTATGACAATAAAGAAGTTAGTAAAAGGAAAGCGATAAGTATAAAGAAGAATATAGTTTATTGAAAGCACAAATTATTATTTATAATGAAAGAAATTAAAATTGAAAATTTTAATTAGTGAAAGTAAGAGGATGAGTTAACAATTTTAAGAACATTTGTTCCCTTATATGGACTTGTAATTGTAATATTGTATTATATATGCAAGAATTGAAATGACAAAATTGTTATGCCTTTATAGATTAGGTATTGTTTGTCTTCTAATTGCTTGAAGTTTAGTATAAAGGTCATGCATGTTCATTTTAAATGCTTACAGAATATATTCCATAACTTTATGTAACCTTTGATATATCATAGCAACTTTTAGTTTCTATTCAACATAGTCATATAGGCTATATTGTATTAATTTGAATTGTAAAGTCATTTTAGTTGTAAAAAATCAAAATAACAATTTTTGTGATCATTAACACTCAAAATAATGTGTATCAAAAAGTCATAATATGATATGTCAAATTGAAGTATTAGACTCCAAAGGTCAAATTACATGCCAAAATAGTATCATTAATTCTAAATGGCCAGCATATAACTAATACAAAATAAAAACTTTATCATAAATTAGATAACACAATAATGATAATTGGTCTATGATTATCCTTATTTTCATCCTTTGTCTTGGAATTTGATTAGTATTTGTTGTTGATGGATTAAAAGGATATAATAATTATGTTGCAATTAGATTAGGAAAGTTGGGATTCTTGATCTATTAATTTTTATTAATGGATTAAAAAGTTTATAATAATGAGGTGCACCGGTATTTGATAGATTGTAGGCTTGAGTTACAGTAGTATTTAATTTTTTAAAAAATTGAAAAGAATATATTAATAGGCCTCTAATAGGAAGCATAAAGGCCAAAGCCTTATAAAAGTCCTCCGATACAAGCATCTTAAGTAAGAACTTAATCTAAAGAGAAAAAGCTCAAGAAGTACAAGTCCAACTCCAAAAGTAAGCTAAGATAAGATCTTAAGCCTAAAAAGCGTAATTTTGATGAAATTCCACTTCTACAAAAAGATTCTTTATGGCTTAACTTCAATCCTTTTAGGATCAATCAACAAATTTCTAAAGTGTTGGTAGAAGTCGTATGAGTCTACTTACCTTTATAGAAGTTGGTTTTCTTAAAGGTTTATCCAACTTTTTGCATTCTTTTTTTTATGACAAGTTTTTAATAATGTTAGAATCTCATTGCAATTCCTTTTCTTAATTTGTGAAGATTCTTCAACCATTCATCCTTATTCCTTATTCTTTCACTCTCTGGAATGCCTAACATTTCCTTACAATTAGAGGGAGGATAAGTTGAGGGTTTTGAACTTTGGGCCATCTCATTGGCTTAACTTCTTAAGTAGCAATCTTTCTTATAGAAGTGACTCACATAATCATCAGCATTCTTCTTTTAAAGTTAATATATGCAATTGTATGCTTACAAAGATTTCCTATTAGTGACCAAAAATAAAAAATAAAAATAAAAATATAAAGATCACAAAGCATTGAACTCCTAAGTAATTGCTTTTTAATATGACCATTATTTCTTGGAATTTTATTTAGGTAAAATGGGACATTCCTTACATCTTGATAAGTTGTTATTAGCTATGATGACAACAACATTGGCCAGCAGGAAAAAGAAGCAAGTTTGACAAGTTTTAAGTTTTAATCTGTAGTTTGAATTGGATCATAATTTTTTGTTTCGGGAGATGTTTGATATGTTTATAAGTGTATGGAAATAGGAAATTGAAGAAAGGAGAAGAATTCAGATGAAAACGCGACATAAAACAAAGCACAAAAGAGATGCACAGATGTGCATCATCCCGTGCATGTCTCTTAGGCTATGCAAATTCGCAATTTTCAGTAATTTTGGTGATACATGGTTTGATGCATGACAGTGAGTCAGACCCGTGCATCTCTCAGACAACAATTCCAGCGAATTTCAGCTTTTCCAAAAAGTTTCTTCGATCTTTTGATGTTTTGGGGTTATTTTTGAAACCAAATTAAGTGGGAAATCCTAGAAACAACCCTAGGACTCGAAACTACTATTTAAGAACATGAAAGATACAAAAAAAAGAAGCCGCCATCTTATAAAAGTGGATCAAACAAGGAAGATCGAGAAGAACATCCAGTTTTCTAGTTTTCCATATCAAGCTCTGAATTGAGTTTTTCTTTCTTTCTCCTTTGATATTTTCGTCAGACTTGATGTGTAAACTAAATTTTCAGATGTTTATTACATTTATGATGTTATAATTTCCAAATTAGGGTTTATTCCTTAGTTATTTTGTGACTTTGATTTTTGTTGATTGAATACAAAATTCTAGTGTTGTGTTAATTGTGTATGTTCATACATTGACAACAAATCGAGAGAGTGTCAAAAGTAATCTGATTAAATTACGCAACAAGAGTTAGCAGTTTAATAAGTCACGCAATTATCAAAATAACTATCATCAAAGAGAGATCTGTGTGAGAACTTGATTATCTAATAGATAACGTTAGATCTAGTTGAAAACGTTAGGAAGGTTTTGTGAATTGAGAGTTGCAAAATTTGGAATTTTCAAAGTTAATTACGATTAATCAATTAGGGTTAATTGGCTAAGTCTTAAGGGAGAGTAACCAATCCCATAGGAAATTTCGGATCAACACATAATTGGATCAATTAGAGTTGAGGGAACAAAATAATGAAAGAATAAATCCTAAGCATTATCCTTGATCAACCTTACATTGAATTGGTAGCTCACTTATTATTTGTTATTTGCTTGATTTTATTTAATTGCTTTAATTTCTGTTATTATTTTCGCTCATATCATATTTTATTACCCGAAACAAAGCTAGGTTGAATTTGTTTTAGCTAATTTCTTATGGGATCGATACCTTTTGATACTACAAGTTACAATCCGTATACTTGCGGATATTGGGAGTTTTATTAGATATTAAACTTGCTCCACAGAGGCAACCCATCAATTAGTTTTTTTTTGTTGAGTAGTTTGTAGGATTTTCATTAGCAATTTAGTTATCTTTATAATTTTAGTTTGATGGTGTAGCACCCCACTCTCATAGGGCATATTCTCAAACATATTGTCGATATTCGAGAACATACTCTACAAGGGTGGCATGCTAGAATAGTTAATCAAACATACTTATTACAACATTTTTTTGGAACATCACACGCATATTTCGAAAAACCCAATAATCATTTATGGCCCATTTTATTCATAACAATTTCAATCACAATTAACACAAATAATAAACACATCATCATAAATTACAGTAATCATCTAGGCCTATTATGAATACACAACTTGTTTAATCGAAACTGTTATTACAAACATAATTCATTTTTATAATAAATAACGCTTGGGGAGTACAATGTTTGATACTAAAATAACAAAAAACATATGCAGATGTCAACTGATCCCGACCTCAATCTCTTATCCGAATGCAATGGTTAGACACCAGTTGGTCTAACTGGGTATCTCCTCTGAACCTAGAAGACAACGTTGCAATTTTGATGAGTTTTGCCAACTCAGTGAGCAGACGATCCTCGATGGCTCACTTATATTACATAACACAACCATTTCATATTTCAAATTCACAGACAATTCATGTCATCATGTATTGCACATCATTTCACAATTCAGTTTCAGAATAATACACGTCACTCTCTCAATTATTTATTTAATACAAATCATTTTACATATATGCAATGCACATGTGACTCACTTTCAATTCTTAAGTTGTTGTGACCGAGTGCCTGCAACCGTCCTACATCCATTGTGGATAACAGGTTCATTAATAACTGTCCCGTATTTATTGTGAATATCGAGCTCATTAATAACTGTCCCATATCTGTTAGGAATATCAGGCTAATTATACATAGTGAGCCTTTGGCTCTTAATCACTTTCTGAGCTTTAAGCTCTTTTTCGGTGGCTACTCCGATCACTATTACCTTTATTTGATCATGCATTCATGTAATGGAATGCATCAAATCACATAAGTTCAATCAGTCACTTTATTTCACTTTACACATTCACTTTCACATATCATCGGACCTAAATTCGACATTCAACAAATATGTTGAGAATCATTTATTCCTTGCTCATTCACATTCAATGAAACACTTCCAATACATTCACATTTATCAAACTCCTCGAAGTGTTTATTTCTAGAATTATCACATTCACATTCACATCAATGATAATTCATTACAGATGCTTAAACAAAACAATTAATTAAGAGGAGACCATCTAAGTCGACTCACAATACGTTTCAGATTAGCATTTGCTTCTATGATCCTGAAACGTCTAGACGCTGACGTTCAATCCTGTGTATCAACTTCATGCAATACACATTGTATACATAATATTAATTTGCACAATCTTGTGTATCAACTTCATGCAATACACATTGTACACACATTACTAATTTGCACAATCATATAAACATTCAAATGTACACATATATCTATGTGTAATGTATAATGCATGCTCAATTTGACTATTCCAGGTATATTTCTTTAATCACATAATTCAGTCACTCAAACCATTTCATTTGTATGTGTCTAACTTGTACTTAGGTTCATAGCTCCAAGAACTTGGTTATTCTAATATCATCAATCATATATCTATCATATATATGCTTTCCAATCCTTTTTCTAGCATTATAAGATCTCAAATATCCAATTTCTCATTCACCATTATGTAATACATAGTACTCATCTCCTTTGAATCATAACTACAATCATATGAACACCTTCATTCCCATTATACTCATACATTCCCATATTTTGGTACTTTGATATCAACAATTCATTCACTATGTTATTTCCTCATTTATCACCAAACATTTTACACATTTAATCACTTAACCCATCATCAAACTAGGTTCATTTCAAGTTTAATTTAAGCCTAAATACATCATAAGGGAGCACCTCAACATTAGTTGGTTCAAACATCACCCAAAAAATCACTTTTTACTCTATATGATAGTCCACGATCGTGGGGCACCTTCCCACGATCGTGACAGAAACCATAACAACTGGCCACGATCGTGGGGTGAGGGCCACAATCGTGCCCTACATTTTCTTCCTCCATTTTCACGAATTCAACGTATAGGCTAACATCATTTCATACCAAATTTTCCAGTATTCAGATCCATTTATGCAACCTTATTACATGCTAATTCAACTACCATATTAGTTGCATTAAATCCACAAAACTCTACTCATTTAATTCATCATCATTCACTTAACCTCATTTATTCTTGAAATCCTATCATGCATGCATTTCTAACTTTCTCCTTGCTATATTCAAGACATCCCATCCAAAGTCAATCATTTCTACTTCATTCCCCTTTTTATTCTCTCCTCATTTCTATTTGAATATCAAGCATAAAGCAATTTGTAACTTGAGGTTCAATCATATATAAAACAGAACTTATCATCTTCATATTCTAGTTTACTAAATTCTTACTCCTCCCCATTCCAAGAACATTATTATCACCTTTCTTAAACATAAATCTCCTCTTTTATTATACCCTTAATTCGCAGCCTAATTCATCCACAATTTAGCCTATACTCATGATTTTCATATTTTCAAAATAAGAACACAACATATATATTCATTCATCAATTTCCTTCCTTCATTATCACACAAAAATAGAACATAATCACATCTCTTCTTTTTATTCAACTTTCAACACTCACTTAACCACCACTTTCATTACTAACCATCTTAAAATCACCTCTAGCACAACTCATACTTTATCAGTCATCATAACACAAAAGCAAGGCATAACCCTACCTACTTCTTCATCTACGCATCATCATATGTCAACTTCTTTTCATAATCATTCATCCCTTAATCTATCATCATAAATGCTTTTTATCAACATTAACACACTAAAATTTAGAACATAAATCTCTTTATTTATTAACACCCACGTTAAAGCATATATATATCCATGATCACGATCAGTAAATTTCAAATCATTCATCATATTTGATTCATTTTCAACTACCCATGAAGATCAATGTATAACTTACTTGATAAAACTCCAAGCTTCTTCAAAATTTTGTAACCCTAGCTTCTTCCATGCATCACACAATCATCATCTTACCAAGGTAGAATAGGCGGGTTTTACCAAGAAGAAAAGATAGTAAGGACTTTAAAGTAGCTAGTGGTGGAAGAAGGCAAGGTTCAACATTGACGCTCGGAGAAGAGAGTGTCATGAAAATGAAGAAGAAGAGATGAAGAAGATGAACAAAAGAAGTATGTGTCGTAAAATAAGAATGAAAGACAATAGAAATGTTAGTCTTTCATATGTAAGAATCGTGTGGGATGAGTGGTGAGTGGTAGTGACACTTGTCACTGCCACTTATCACCTCCCTATGGTTCCATTTGAACCCTTTTTAAAAGCTAGTCCATTTGTCTCCAAATTTTAATCCAATTGTCTCTCAATTTTCAAGGACATTTGTCATTAAATCTTAATGTCACTTATCAATAATTTTTACTACCGTTTGAAATTTATTTCTACTACCACAATCAATGTCTTGCCACTTGGCATTTTTCCTAGTCTAAAAAATCCATAAATATCATAAATTTCCCAAATTTTCAACAAAAATTCTAAGTCAATGTTTATACTCACAAAATCAATTTTCAAGACATTTCATTCATTATTCACATCATAATCACTTCAATAATACTAATTTATACTAGGAAAAAGTCAAATGAGTACATGAACAGTCATTGTAGTATGTGCAAAAATTAATATTCACATGTGTGTGTGTGGTATATTATGCATGAGCATGAAATGCATTTCCTAATTTCTTAATAATATCTCTCATAAACAGTCATTCTAGGGTTCTAACCTTTAGGATGGAAACATGATGTTACAATTCTCCCTCTTAATAAGTTTCGTCCTCAAAATTCTTATCTGATTGATCAAATTAATGGGGGTATTGTTTTTCTTATAATCTCCTCCATTTCCTATATAACTTCTTCACTCAAATGATTTCACCCAAAAGACTATAATCGATGGAATCATTCGATTTTCCAGTTGCTTATTCAGATACCACACTATCTTAACTGGTTCCTTAATATATCTCAAATTACTCGCAATTTCACTTCCTGTTTCAATAACACATATATCAGATCATATCGATATCTCTTAAGCATAACCACATATAACACAGTGCAAATTTGAGACATCTTTTGTTGGTCAAGCTAACTCATAAGTCAATGGTCCTATTTTCTTAATAACTTCATATGGACCAATACATTTCGACTTAATTTATCCTTTTTATTGAACTTCTGTCTATCTTGAGTCACTTAAATTCTGTTACAGATCAATTTCACTCATCAACAGTATCTTGAATCAATTCTGGCCTTCAAGAATCCTTAGGCCCTCTTCATCCCAATATAAAGGCGGACGACTCTTTTTGTCGTATTACACCTCATACAGTGTCCGACTGATACCACTGTGATAATGATTGTTATATCGAATTCAATCAGAGCTGTATAGTGATCCCATGCTCCTAGGAACTCCAAAATATAAGCTCTACACATATCTCCAATAGTTAACACTGTTGACAAATCAAACATTTAGTTACACATTCCACCACTTGCTTCTTTATCCTTGGTCGCCAAACGTTGTTTCAGCGTATTGTATTACTACCATGATGTATAGCTTAGGTTGCTATGTGTGCTTCCTCAAAACTTCTTTTTTCTCAATTTATCAACATCGGGTACACATACTCTTTACTTCAATCATATCATATCATATCATTTTCCAATTCAAACTTAAATTCGGCTTCATTTTCAATTTCTCAATAAGATTCACAAATTCTGAATCCTCACTTTGGGCTTTTCTAATCCTTTCATACAAAACTAGTCTTAAATTCAATATAGCTAATAATGCTTCATTTTGCCCCAAATGCAACTCAACATTCTATACTCTTTAGTGCACTAGATTAGGTAACCTCGATATCTGAATTTGTGTTACATTATTATTGGATTTTCTACTCAATACATCAGATCCAACACTAGCTTTACTGGATAATACTCAATTGTATAATCATAATCTTTAAGTAACTCTACTCATTGTCTCTGTCTCATATTCAATTCTTTCTAACTCAATAATTTCCTCAAACTTTAATGATCTGAATAAATCCGAAATGTTTCACCCTACATATAATGTCTCCAAGAATTTTAAAGCAATTATTACTGCAACAAGTTCTAAATCATGTACCAAATAATTCAACTCAAGATACTTTAATTATCTCGATGAAAAAAATCACTATATTATATTGCATTATATTACATCCTAATCTCTGGTATGGAAAATCAGTATATACTACATAATCTCCAAATCCAGATGGAATAGCTAACACCGGTGATATAATTATTTGATATTTTGATTCTTCAAAATTCTTTTTACATTCATTAGTCCATCTGAATGACACATTTTTCCTCAGAAGTCTTGTCACAGGGCTAAGATCAGTAAAACCCTTCGATATCCTCTGGTAGTATCTAATATCTAGCTAATTCTAGAAAACTCTGGATCTCATCTATATATTCCTCGAAGTTTCTGACTTCATTAATACCTCAACTTCCTTTTAGGTCTACCAATTTGCCCTGTTTAGATACTATATAACCTAAAATACTACTTGATCAAGCCAAGATTTACTTTTACTGAACTTGGCATATAATTTTTTCTCCCTTATGATAAGTAAGTCTAATCCTAAGTGTTCAAATTGTTCTTCTCTACTCTTCGAATACATTCAATATATCATCTTTTGAACACAGTCACTAATTGATTCAAACAAGATTGGAACATTTTATTCATTTATGCCATAAATACTGCCAACATTTGTCAACCCCTACAGGTATCACAATTAACTCAAAATGCCCACAACATTTTCTTGAAATTCTTAAGTATCTAATTCCTCAAATGGGGTAATGTTATCTCAGAATTTCCTCAGTCTCCCAATCGATTTCTTTTCTCAAATGATTTTCTCCATTCATTCAATTTCTTCTGATTTTTTATCAGCTTATTTTTAATTCCAGATCATTCTTACTAGTTTCTCCACAGCTTTTAATTCATTTACAAGTCTCAATTTGTCTGAACACAAACGTCGAACCTAACTTGTATCTTCTGAAAATACTAGTATAGTATAAAGTACCTTATGGACCTAAGTTCTTCTCGCAATAGCAATACTATTATCTACAATTCAAGAATACAATAACATAATTGGATACTTTACAACAGATAAAACACATGCACTCTCTATAATATATTCATTTTTCTCGTAATTGAGTTTCATATTTATCCGATTTCTATATTCACTTTTGAGTTATTTAATATTCATTCATTCTTAGAAGTAAACCATTTGGTCTCCTTGACCTAATTCGGTGAAAGTCTTCTTTGAAAGAAGATTTCTTGCTATCATCATCTATATTGTTCACATAATCCTTCTCAATCAACTATTTTCATCATTGCTTTTCAGCCATATTATCTCAATAAGATCAATTTCTATCATTTCTTACATGATAAGAATATTCTTTATAATAAAGCTCAATGAAACAGGGGCATATTTATTTACTCTTATGCTTCAGTATGTACCATCAAGATCGTTACATCTTATTTAGAGATGTATTTTTGACAAGTCACCAATTAATATCATAAGCTAATGATATCTTAATCTCAATTGATTTTGGACAACTGTTCTCCCTTTGTACCTACTTACGATCATGGTGGACCTTTCCACGATCGTGACAGGAGCTTGTGAAACTGGCCACGATCGTGGGGACTGTGCCACGACCATGCCTTGCTTCTATTTCCTAAAACTCATTACACATAGTAACATCATTTACACTCTCAACTTATCCCTAATTGATCCTTATAAATGCTTTCATACGCTACTATGATTCATCTCATAAGTTTAACTATGGGGACTAAGACTTAAGAGCCTTTAATAAGTCATAGATTACCTCTTATGTTGGACCCCGATTTTTCTTCTTACTATATGTTGGGGATTAATTTTATTTTTGTTGCGATTAGGTATAAATCA
>JANQAP020000210.1:1514013-1525344 GCA_026874005.2 Erythroxylum coriaceum | reverse complement strand
AATTCCTCCCCCGTGGGCCACAGGTCCAGATGTCACATAGGACGTCGGGCCGTGGACCCCCCCGGGGAGGGGTTCCAGCATCTTATACCATCTCTAAGCATATAATACATAAGTGTTTAATAATATCACTTGTCAAGGTGATCACATTATCAGATATGCACTCACAATAACAAATCAACTTAACCTCGAGGACTTATACATATCTCATTTTCAATTATTTCTTCTCTCAGTCATCATTTTTTTCATCTTACATACATACGTTCTCAATCAATTCAAAATTATAGGTGTGTAAACATCAGGAACTTCTGATCACAAATCCATTAACGCAACCTTATACTAAATCGTAACTCTTATCATATCACTCAAACAATCATTTCAATTCCAAGTTTAACCTCTCAAGGTCATAGAAAATTTTGTTTTCTTTCAACTTGGCTTGTACACTTTAAATATTGTCATTTATACTTATATCGCTACTTTCCTCAATCAATTCACGACAATATATTCACATCCATATTAATTCAAAGATATATATCCTTAGTACAATATTGACGTCATATTCGACGATATAATCACCAATACAAATGCACTGAATCTATGTCTATCATATCAAATCGTATAGTATTTCTTATTTCTAGATATCAACAAACCCTCATTTTTTTACATTCAGACAGATCATCATTCTTCTCATTGCTTCTAACAGCTCAACTTTTAACGAATGCTCATGCTTGTGACTCATGTAATTGCGACTCAGACTAGGGATCGGTTGTCACTGCATGCTAAGGCATGTTTATAATGCATGTACCTTGACACATACTTTGAAAAATGCCCATGTAATATACTAAGCTTAGGCTCTGATACCAACTCTGTAGCACCCCACTCTCATAGGGCATATTTTTGAACATACCGTCGGTATTTGAGAACATACTCAACGGGGGTGGCATGCTAAAACAGTTAATCAAACATACTTATTGCAACATTTTTTTTCGAACATCAAATGCCTATTTCAAAAAAACCAATAATCATTTATTGGCCATTTTATTTATAACAATTTCAATCACAATTGACACGAACAATAAACACATCATCATAAATTCCAGTAAACATCTGGGCCCATTACAAATACAAGACATGTCTAACCAAAACTGTTATTACAAACAGGATTCATTTGTACAATAAATAACGCTTGCGGATTACAATGTTTGATACTAAAATAACAAAAAACATATGCAAATGCCAACTGATCCCGACCTTAATCTCTTATCCAAATGCAATGGTTAGCACCAGTTGGTCTAATTGGGTATCTCCTCTGAACTTGAAAGACAACGTTGCAATTTTGGTGAATTTTGCAAACTCAGTGAGTGGACCATTCTCGATGGCTCACTCATATTACATAACACAACCAGTTCATATTTCAAATTCACAGATAATTCATGTCATCATATATTGCACATCATTTCACAATTCAGTTTCAAAACAATACACGTCACTCTCTCAATTATTCATTTAATACACATGATTTTACATATATGCAATGCACATGTGACTCACTTTTAATTGTTACGTTATTGTGACCGAGTGCCTATAACTATCCTGTATCCATTGTGGATACCAGGCTCATTTTTGTTATGTATTTTTTATGGATTAATTTATAATTTGATGCAAGTAACTAACTATTTAACAATTTAATTAACTTTGTAATTGAATGAATAATGGAGAGTCTTGATGAATATCTTTGATTTGTTTAATGTTTTCCTGAAGTTGTTTTTTATTAAGTTAAGCATAATGAAAAAAATTTTCAAAATTAAATTAGAAATTATATTGCCTTAACAAATGCTATTACATAACTCCTTACAAATAATCATACTAGCGAGACCAAAATCAAGAACCTATTACACTATGTAACTACAAATGAATTACACCGTAGAATATTATAGAACACTACAATGACTATTATCTTTTGACTTAGTAAGTAACTAATCCATGTTTGTAATTAGCACTTATGGCTACTCGTATCTAATTCACAATCTGTTCTGCAAGTTGTTGATGATGCACTTCCACACTTTTATAAATTCTTCAATTTCGTTCTCTCCATATAGAGTAAATGAGTATGAAATGTTGTCTGAATAAATTCAAAGTTTCCAGCCACTTAAAAGTGTATCGAGGTAGTTGCAACATCACCTTCAACCTACTTCATATTGCTTTGCTATATAGACATTCAAAGAAAAGGTGGTTTCTGCTCTCATTCATCTTTTTACAAAGGACGTAGAAGGGGGAAAATTCTCCAAACCATCAATTTTTTGTTCTTACTTGATTTTTAATCACCAACCAAATAAAACACGTAGCTTGGGGGATTAATATTGATTTCCATGTGACGTCAAACTAGGGTACTACCTCTACCATTTAAACCATTAACTTGTGAAAAGATCGGTTGTTGAACACTCCATTGGAATAGGGCATCCATACGATGTTATCTTTCCTCTGTCCTGCAGAAACCTTAGGTAAATATGCTGCCAATAAATGGAAACCTCTTAATTATCCATACCATTCTCCATTATGTATAAATGTCGACACTCTAGCATCAGAAGGAATGCAATTTTAGATACTAGACAGCTCACTTCGGTTAATAAAAGGGTTATGGTTGGTCTAATTATTGTACCACAGCCATATGTCCTCTCCATCACTCAGCTTATGCTTAATATGTGGATATATAATGTCTCGCAAGCTAAGCAGAAGATTGAATATCCACAAGAATTCTTTGGACTCTTGTAATTGTCAAAATTTTCGATTAGGAAGATGATATTGATTAATCCATTTGATCCACAATGCAGTTTTATCTATAAATAAATACCAGACCCTTTTGAATAGTAAGACTTTTTACATTTGGCCAATAGGAATAATTCCAAGACCCCCTAGCTGCTTTTGTATCATTATATCAGTCCATTTCACCTTGGATTATTTTCCATTCTCAACTTTACTAGACCATAAAAATCCTTTCAAGATACGATCCAACTCTTTGATGACTCTCTTAGGTAAAACTAGGTGTGCCGACTAATGTATATGCATGATATTTAACACTGAGCTGATTCACGTCAACCAAACAGCTGTGGATAGAAACTTGTGTTGCCACGCCGTGATTATGATTTTCAACTTTTCTATCAAAGGCATAAAATCTGAGAGCTGAGGCTTACGAGAAGTTATTGTAACTCCTAAATAGGTAAATGGTAGAGAGTGCAAAATAAAACCAACCTGACGACTAATCTGCTCAAGATCATGGACATCCGATGACATATATACCCCACTTTTCTGAGTGTTTATTTCCAAACTAGACCATTGGGAAAAAATGTTGACTTGAAGATTGATAAATGGGTTTTAATTTAGAAAAGAAGAAGAAATTAAAGACACTGATGATGTAATTGAAATACTTTACTTTGCTATTCTACACTGAACGAAGACACAGTACACTGGTTTCTTATAGAAACCTTTAATTGAATGAAATATAAAAATAGGACACTAATGACCCACTAACTGACCCCACTATGACATGATGCAGTGACTTTTTGTTTGACTCAATAAAACATGAACTAACAAATTGAGAACATGAACAAATAAATAGGACCTACTAATTTACTATTTTGAATCAGTCAACACTCCCCTTTGATTCAAAACTGCAAACTCCAAGTTGTTGTCGAAAATAATTGTACTTCGCTTAAGAAAGTGATTTGTTAAAACATCTGCAACCTATTCATTTGTACCGCAGAACTTTAATGCAACATCGCCTTTTATTGCGAGACTTCGAATGAAATGATGACGAATGTTAATATGCTTTGTTCTTTTGTGAAACGCTGGATTCTTCGTCATTGCAATGGTTGCCTTGTTATCACAATAGATTTTAGTTGAACCTTGATGCACTTGATGAAGATTAGCAAGCAATCTTCTTAACCACACTGCTTGATAGCCAGTTGAAGTTACAGTGACATACTCGACTTCAGAAGATGATAAGGCCACCAAATCTTGCTTTTTTGAACCCCATAAGACAGCTCCATATCTAAGAATAAATACATTCCCGGAAGTACTTTTTCGATCATCCAAATAACCTACCCAATCACTATCGGTAAATCTAGCCAATTTGAAATCCGATACCTTAGAGTACCAAATACCATGGTCAACTGTTCTAGCTATATAACATAGTACCCTTTTCACCATTCCAAGATGTTGCTTGCGAGGATTATGCATGTACCTAGACAATACACTTACAAAATACATAATATTAGGACGAGTGTGTGACAAATAGTTTAAGCCACCAATTAAACTTCTATAATAATTTTCATTTGCTTTGCCCGTGCCATCATCTCGTTGCAACTTCTCATTCACATTCATTAGTGTGAAAGCAGCTTTGCAATTCTCCATCTTGAACTTCTTTAAAAGATTCGATGCATACTTTTGTTGCGAAACAAAGATCCTATCTTCCACCTATTTTACTTCAAGTTCAAGGAAATATTGCAAAGAACCCAAATCTGACATTTCAAACTCCTCCATCATGCAAGATTTAAATTCAGCAATCAAAGTTTCACTAGACCCCATATAAATCATGTCATCCACATAAAGACCTACAAAAAAAATCATTATTTTGCTTCTTCAAGTACAAAGTAGGTTCGTTTTCACTCCTTATGAACCTACTTTAAGAATCAATTTTATTATACCATGCGCGAGGAGCTTGGACCATACAAAGCCTTCTTTAACTTGTAAACTTTGTCTTCTTTTCCATCGACGATAAAACCTTATGGTTAAGAAACATAAACTTCCTCCTCTAAATCTTCATTCAAAAATGCCGATTTAACATCAAATTGATAGACATGTCAATTTAATTGAGCAGCTAAGGACAATAAAATTCTCACTGTTTCAAAATAAGCTACAAGAGAAAAGTTTTTGTCGAAGTTTATACCTTGCTGCTGTGCATATCCGTTTGCGACAAACCTTGCCTTGTGCTTTTGTATACTCCCATCAGCATTATACTTTGTTTGGAACACGCATTTGAGACCAATAGGGACTTTATCATTCGGTAAGTCTACAAGCTCCCAAGTTTGATTTTTTTCAATTGACAGCATTTCATCAATCATAGCATACTGCCACTCTTCCTTTTCTGCTGCTTTGCCAAAAGTAGGATCTGATACATATAAAGCAAAAGAACATGCATAAATTTCATTCAATGACCTGAATTTCCTTCTTGGAGTCTCACTAGACGAACTTGATGGTGTTGAGCTTGATGGAGAGGAGTTATCACTACTGGAAGTGTGAGTGTTTACTAGAGAATATGTTAGAGAGTTTGCTGAAATTGGAACAATAGTTTGTACCTTGAAAGAAACGTCAACTTTGAGTGGTAATTGAGACTTTGAACTCTCCTTGAACTAAAATCCTAGCTTTCATTTTCATTGAACACAACATTTCTACTAATCAAAACTTTACCACTCATAGGATTGTATAACTTATAAGCTTTGGATTGTGTGCTATACCCAACAAAGATGCCTTTTTCATATTTGTCATCAAGCTTTTGACATGCATGAGAATTCAACAAAGCATAAGCTATACATCCAAAAACTCGTAAATGACTTATCTTGGGTTTGTTACCTTTCCATGCCTCATATGGTATTTGATTGTAGATTGCCTTTGTAGGTGAAATATTTAAGAGATAGACAGTTGTGGAAACTAATTCAGCCCAAAAATGCTTCAGAATACCTTTGGCTTTCATCATACTTCTACCCATTTTGACAATTATTCGATTTTTCCTTTCCATTAAACCATTTTGTTCTGGTGTGTAAAGTGCAGTAAGCTCTCTATAGATGCCATTTTCTTCACACAAAGACCTGAATTTTGCAGACATAAGCTCACCTCCTCTATCAGTTCGGAGAGTTTTAATTTCACAACCACTTTGTTTCTCCACAAAAACCTTAAACTTCTTGAAATTTTCAAATGTTTCAGACTTAAATTTCAAGAAATATACCTAGCTCATACTACTATAATTATTAGCGACTAGCAAGAAATATCAACTTCCTCCTAAAGATTCCACACTCATAGGACCACACAAATCAGCATGTACCAATTCAAGATGAGTAAAAGCACGCCATGAATGACCAACAGGAAATGAATGTCTACTTTGCTTTCCATAAACACAGCCCTCACAGAAATCAATAGCATCAATTTTAGGCAATCCTACAACCATACTTCTAGATTCCAACAATTTCAAACCATTTAAATTCAAATGACCATATTGTAGATACCACAAATTAGCCTCAACATTTCCTTTAGCAACTAAAGCACAACTTCCAACATTCAAAACATCAAGAGGAAACATTCTATTTTGAGTCATTTGAACACCAATAATTTTTTGACCCGACTTTTTATCATGGATGACACAAGATTCATCATCAAACAAAATTGAATACCCACTAGTCATCAATTGCCCAACAGTTAGCAAATTATGAGCCAAACAAGGAACATATTGAACATCAAAGAGAAGTTTGATATTACCCTGTAAAGCCTTGATCGAAACAATACCTATCCCTTTAACTTGCATTTGCTTATCATTGCCACTTCGAACTTTTGGTTTTACTATTCATCAAGCTCTTTAAACATAGACTTTGTGCCACACATATGGTTAAAACACCCACTGTCAATAAACCAGACATCATTGGACACGTTAATAAGAGAATAAGCCATGAATAACCTGCCTTCTCCATCAGATTTTTCCATGAAATTGACTTGATTTTGTTGATCTTTCTATTTACTCCAACAATCAGCTTCTTTGTGACCATATTTTTTGCAATACTGACAATGAATTGAGCTTTTAAATTGTCGATCACTGGACTGACTTCTACCTTTGCCTCTACCATGCCCACGACCACCATGGAAACCTCCTTTGTTACTGCCTTTATCAATAAAAGGACTCCCCTTCACTTGAAATGCTTTCTCTGTTGTTAGTTCTTCCGAAACAATTATCCTATCTTCATGGGCTAGCTACGAACTCATCAAAAGAGAATACAGATAAATCATGGGCTTCTTCAATTGCAGGTACCACATAATTAAACTTTGAATTAAGACTCTTTAAGACTTTAGAGACAACAACTTCATCATCAATCCGAACACCATACGATTTCATTTTATTAACAAGAGTTGAAACTTTAGACAGATAATCTTGCACAAATTCATTATCTTTCATACGCAAATTTTCGAATTCACGACGAAGGGTTTGAAGTTTGACAGTTATTACCTTTGTTGAACCTTTATACTCTATTTTGAGAGTCTCCCATGCCTGATTTGAAGTCTCCGTTGCTAAAATTCTGGAGAAAATCGATTCATCTACTGCTTATTGAATGATGAATAGAGCTTTCGAATCCTTTTTCTTGGTCTACTTCAATCGTTGCTCATCATCAAATTCATCGAACCCATTTTCAACCAAGTCCCGTAAATCTTGACATTTGAAGAGTGTTTTCATTTTTACACTCCAAAACTCGTATTTATCTCCATTGAAAATTGGAATCATCGGCTGCGATGCCGTCAAAGAACCATTAGCTGCCATGATTTCAGTTAATTTCCCAAATAATCGAACCTGAAATTTTTAGGCTCTGATACCAAAAGATTTATTGGCTTGAAGATTGATAAATGAGTTTTAATTTAGAAAAGAAGAAGAAATTGAAGACACTGATGATGAAATTGAAATGCTCTGCTTTGCTATTCTGCTCTAAACAAAGACACAGTACACTGGTTTCTTATAGAAACCTTTAATGGAATGAAACGTAAAAATAGGACACTAATGACCCACTAACTAACCCCATTATGACATGATGCAGTGACTTTTTGTTTGACTCAATAAAATATGAACTAACAAATTGAGAACATGACCAAATAAATAGGACTCACTAATTTACTATTTTGAATCAGTCAACAAAAAAACATGCATCACGTGCATCATCATTCTAACTGAATGTGGTTCAGCCTTACAAAGCAATATTAAATCATCAACATATAATAAATGAGATAGCTTGATTTCACGGCATTTATAGTGATACCAAAACAAACCATTGCAATCCACCAGCTTTGATACAAGTCTAGAAAATCCTTCCATAGCTAAGGAAAATAGGTAAAGGGAAAGAGGATCTCCTTGCCTAATCTCTCTAGCATTTTTAAACGGTAAAAAAGGTATCCAATTCACCAAAATATTAAAAGATGTCGATTGTATACATTGGATAATCTAGCTCCTAAACTTAGTAGGCAATCCTATTGCTTCCAAGCATGCACTTAGATAGGACCAACTGATGGTTTCATATGCTTTAAACAAATCAATCTTCAACACAACTCTTAATATGTTTACCGGACTAATATTCACCTAGGAGCTCTTGGAGAATGAGGATGTTATCCCCGATATTCCTCTCGGGTAAGAAAGCTCCTTGAGCCACACTAATTATCTCTGCCAATACTACCTTCAATCTTGATGCAAGAAGCTTGGCTATCGTCTTATACATTGTAGTACAACAAGATATAGGTCTAAAATCTGAGATAAAAGAAGGACGTCTCTTCTTCGGGATGAGGCATATATAAGAATGATTGAGTTCCCGCAACATCTGACTTGAAGAAAAGAATTCCAACATTGCATCGGTGAATAAGGAACCAGTAATGTCTAAGTTTTTTGAAAAAAACCGATTTTGAAGCATTAAGACCAAAGAGCATATCCTTAACATCTTATGGCGTGAATGGAGCTGAAAGCATATCCTGTTGCGTGTGATTGAGATTAACTACCAAAACATCTTTCACATATAACCCCTTGTTTGAGTTTCATGACTACCCATTAGTTGTTGAAAATAGCCTCTAATATGACATGTCATCTACTGTTGTTCCGAATACACAGTCCTATCATTGTCTCTCAATTCAGAAATGGTATTAACGTTTCATAGATGCATGTAAAAACTTAGAATTGGAGTCCCTGTGTTTGAGCCATATCTGTCTAGCCTTTTGTTTGATAATTGAATTATGAAGATTAAGACCCTCCTGATAATCCTTCAACCTCTCCAGCTCCACGTGTCTTAATGTCGAGTTGTGTGGATCCTGATAACAAGCTTCCTATGCCTCATCCAGTTTCTGTTTTAAAACATGAATGTCGATTCTGCACTTTGAGAAACTGTTTAATTGTTGTCTTGACAGTGCGAAGTTTTGAGTGAGCTGAAACATTTTATACCCCTGCACCTTATGCCGCCGGCAACTTCTAATGACCTCTATAAATCCCTCCTGCTATGTAAGACCGTTAAAAAATCTGAAGGGTGTCCCACCTCTAGCCATTCCATGCATATGTTGAATAAGCATACAGGAGTGATCTGACATCCCATTCTCACCAAAATGAACATTTGCCTGTGGAAAATGACTTGAGTCAAAACAGGTTCACCAAGGCTCCATATAATGTTTTTCGTATCAACATGGTTCCTTATTGGTTATTTGTCCAGTGAATAATCGATCAGTGCCCCTCAAATCCAGCAGATTGGTGTTGTATAAAAAGTGAGTAAGCTCTCTGCCAGTCCCTGTTGTGAATCCAGCTCCCCCTTCATCCTCACAAGCATTCAAAGAGCAATTAAAGTCCCCAATTACTAACCACGGATTCTGCATACCTTACTGTATAGCTTGAAGATCCTTCCATAACTTCTCTCGCTGAAAAGCAAATTGGATGCATACACAAGTGAGACTTTAAAAAGATCGACTGTCCCTTAGTTGACACTTGACAGTAAAGTGCATGTATTGATCACTACTACTGTTGTGCTTAACTTCGAAGAAATTCGTATTAAATAAACAAATAATGCAAACATTGTAGTGGTGGGGATGATTTGTGATAGTTTTCCATTGAGTACCCCAAAATGTCAATCCCGCTTGAACAAAATTTGCTTTATTTAATCTCTAGTAAAACAATTAAAAAGGCTCTCTCAGCAGCTACTAAATCCTTAACCATGAATTGTTTAAAAGGGTCATTTAGCCCTCTTGTATTCCACACAAGTATAGTCATCTAAGGGAAAACCCCTTTAGATTTATCTTTGCGTCGAGCTGATCGTCTCCTAGATTTAGTTAGATAATTGTCAGAGGTTTCCACTTTAGCCTCCTGTCTAGATTGATCATTTTGTTGCTCCTCCCTACTGTCATGTGACTCTGCAATCGATTCATTATGCTCCAAACTATCTGTAGATTGATCCTTAGCCACCGTATCTTGATGACCCACTACCAACATTTGATCACTGCTAGGTAGTCCCTCTTGATTGTCATTTATAATAGTACTACTGTCTCCTGTTCATTAAATTCAACCTCCCCCACATTGACACTTAAAGAGTTCAACTCCTGTACCCCAATGTCCTGAGACTTATTATCGATATTATGATGCACATTGGCATCATCAACATTATCAGCATTAGCAGTTAAGGTCCCTTCTTCACCAGCTTCAATATTATCCATTGATTTATTCTGTTGTTCAAAATGTTGTCGTGTATTGACTCGCATTTCATCCTCTAGAATCTCCTGCACTTTTTATTTAGATTCCAACCCCAGTAATTCCTCCTGTCCTCTTGTTTGAAATGTACGTACTGAAGGGATCCACTTCTTCAAATTACTCTGTGGTTTCCAAGGATAAGAAAGCTTAACCTCAGAAGAAGTCAGCTCCTCATCAACATCAAATCTCTGAATAGACAAAGTCTCAGGCAAATTGGCATTTCTATTGACTTCCACACATATTGTTAGAAATAACTAAGCAAGAACATAATCACTTAGATCATATTAATCAGGATCATTTCATACGCATATAAAAACAAAGAATCACATACTTGGATTCTTGTTGGAATTCCACCGACTAAAGAACTGTTTCTGAACTTTTATTGCAGAGAGTTTTTCTGTTTCTTCTCTTCTCTGTATTACATCGAAGAAGTGATAAAAAACGAACTCAAAACATCCCCTTAAATGTGTAACTACCTTTGCTAGTTATGTCAAGAGAGTTGACTACTATACCCTTCATGGGTGTTTATAAGTCATCATCTCCCACTCACACATGATGGGTTTAACAAAACTCTGCAGTCCTCATACTTGTTCAATAACCGGTGTAACCAGCATACGTCGAGAACACAGTGCCATATATCTGTTAGGAGTATATGACATCTCGATTTAACAAATTGATCCTGAGACTTATGAGTCCTTGAGTAGACATTGTATACTATACCCTAGGTCATATCTCGCATTAGTACTTTCCTTTGATCTCATTTATTTTTATTTTGTGTCATGACTGTATTCAAGTTCTCTACTAAAGAGACGATGGCC
>JANQAP020000210.1:1492742-1509400 GCA_026874005.2 Erythroxylum coriaceum | reverse complement strand
GTATATGTATATTACTTACAAAAGAATCTCAGTACCTTATGACTAGATATATAATGCTCATAAAAACCAAACTCTTTGTTTTATTAATAATAAATATTTTCATTACCAAAGTAACTGGAAGAAAATTAAGTTATACGTAAATACACTTGCTTTCCAGGGCCTATATTTACATAACTCCAACATATATCCACTCTAGAAACCCTAATTTTAAGCTATAAAAGAGCAAAACAAAGACAAGTTGAAGGGGGGATTCATAAGAGGTTTGGAAGAGGCTCAAAGGAGGCATATGAAAAATGAAATGATGGCCTAGAACGATAAAGAGAACAAAGAACAAGTAAGGAAATACATTTTAAGTGGTTTTCATCAATTGAAAGTGGATTTAATGAAGATTAAAAGGGAGCTCATCATGGTTTTCTTAGTTTTTTTATTTTTCCTTTAGTCTTGATGATATGATTATGAATTAAACTTTTGTTGGTACTTGGATTAGATGAACCCTAGGATAAACCTTATAGTGATTTTATTTTAACTTAATTCATTCTTTAGTTTTATTAAGATTCAACTATGCCATCATCATCATCGCACCCAGTCTGAAATTTCGCAATAAAGCAGGTTCTGGAGAAGTCTGATAGTACGCAGCCTTACTCCTATAAAGTAGAGAGGCTATTTTCGATAGACCTACATGCAAATATGACAATGAAAAAAGAAATGATGCAGGTTAAAAGAGTAGCTATGTAAAACTGATATGCTAAAAAAGTATGTAAATAAAATTAAAATAATTGAATAAATAAATATAATAAAATAGAATAAAAGAAAAGGTTGATGTATCAAGTTATAAATTAAAAAAAAAGTAATGGACTTGTCTTATACTGGTGGAGGCATAAGGTTAGTAAGTGAAGTATCACAAAAATTAGATAAGCAAAAGGTAAAAGCGTACCTGATGAATGTATTCCCATTTAAAGGCTAAAGAGATGCAGCTTGTCCTACCCAACGTCAATGCAGAATTAACTTGAAAACGAGTAAACACATACCTGCTTAGGACGACGACCTTATGACACTTCTAACACCCAAAAACTCCTGAACTGCATGCTTTTATATGTGTAACTCGACCCACAGTACAAACTACAAACTACAAAGCTCCTAAACAGACACTCTCTCCCCTCACTCTAAGTCTAGCACAATGCAGCTATTTTAAGTTTCGCTCCCCTCCTTACTATTGCTTATCCTCTTCCTTACGACCACCACTCTGTCCAACGCACACAACATCACCCACCTTCTCGCGAAACACCCAGATTTCTCCACCTTCCACCACCATTTGACTGCCACCCACTTCGCCGTCGAGATTAACACCTGTACCACCATCACCATTCTCGCCTTCAACAACGCCGTCATGAGATGAGAGCCATCATATGACTCTAAAAAGCTTAGTGCTTTTCAAAGCTGTCGCAACTCGATAATGACATACCAAGGACATAAACTTATATGCACCCACAATATTGACAGTAGAAAAGTAATAATCAACAAAAAAGAAGAGAAGGAAAAAAATTGGACAACTGACATGCCTAATTATCAAAACAGCTAAAAACCCAAAAGGAGCAAAACCAAGCAATCGCAATGCAATGAGTAAACAGAAGATCAAGAAAAAAGGCAATCTAATCTTTAAACCCAAGGAAAAGTCTATATCGATCTAAACAAGCATTGACTAGCAACAATCACCCAATCTACGGGAAAAGATTGCCAGAATTCACGAAGCAAGAGAACATTAGGGTTAAGATCCCAAACAAAACATGGAGATAGAGTAAATAGTAGAAGGGAAAGCTAAGGTTTTGATGGCAGTTTCGGAAATAAAGGTCAAACCCCACAATGAAACAACAAAGAAATTAGCAGAAGGGAAAGTTAGGGTGTTAGTAGCTCAAGAAACTACGCTACGAATATTATCTCAAAAACAAATCAATCCAACCAAAAGAGTAAGTGATCGTTGTAAGCCTAAGACCACAACTTTTTGACACAAACATCGATTCATAAACAAACAAGAAAAAAACAAACAAAACCCAGATCCGGTCTATGTCATCAGAACGCCACCTCCGACTCCAATCGCTCACCGAAGAAATGAAAGCACCAAGCCCTAAGACCACAACTTTTTAATACTAAGTAGTACGTTACCTTTACTAAAACTATAGTATAAGACAATAATCATAAACCAAACAAAGCAAAAGTTGCAAGTCAAAGTAATGTCCAGAGATCTGCAAAATGCATTGGTAACTTTACAAGTTTGGAACTTAAATTTCACTTCCTCTCGCCTTAGCACTTCAATTTACGTACCCAAATTCAAAATCTTGATTTAAAAAACCATAAGAAGCGACCTTTCTAAGTACCCTTACATCGATTCAGAGTATTGAGTTAGAGAAACCCACTCTAAGAGATAACGACAATCTACTATCAGACCCATTTTCGGATCTGATTTAGTTTCAGCCAAACCAAGTTATTCCCAAACTCAAAAAAATCAGATCCTTCCTCACACCTGGAAAACGAAAACAAATGTCTTCCCGGAAATGACCCAAGAAAACATCAAAGGTGCCAACTTTTCTTCCAATCTGTTCGACCTATAGGCTAGCTAATCAAGATTCCTAAAATAAGACATACTTACACCGCTTTCATCAATTCCATGGAGGTTCTTTAAATTCCTAAAGGAGCCCTGTCATCTGGCCCAACAAGTGTGATATTGCAGTAAAAAACAAAGCTCCTTGCAAGCATAATGGCTGCATTTCTGTCTCTCTCAGATTCAAAGGCCAGGATAAAGGAAAGCCCTTTCTTTGCTTACTCATGATTATGATAGTAAAAAAAAAGCATTAGCAAACAAAACTCCTTTTTCAGTTTCCTACTCAGAGAAGCCATATCCAACAATGTATTCTTAAAATAAGATTCAACTATGTATTCTTAATTATTCTTGAATTAATATTGTTAATGTATTATTTCATAAATGATTTTATGCAATTGAGATGGAGAAAATCTTTTATATGAATAGCTCTATCATAATTGAAAAGAGTTACATGCAAACCTAGAGATAGGTCAACATAAATCTTCTATATTAGGGTCAAAACTAATAATAAAATTCACAAATCGATTAATGTAATCTTAGGCATTTTAACTAGAAAGAGGTTTCGGTTAATTAACCAATGATTAGGCGTTAATAATCTTGAGAAACGTATTAGTATAATTGAGGAATTTTCACGATCCAGTGAACTATAAATTAAATTGTGATTACATGAGAAGTCTTAAGGGGATTTGAAGTCCAGGTTCCACTTTTTCTTTTAAATTTTCTAAGTTTAATCTTTGTTTTAGTTAGTCAGTTGTGTTGGTTTATTTTAGTTATTGTTTTAATTTTAAATTTCATTAATCATCACCACCATAATCTGTTGCACTAGATAATAGAAAGATAATAAGTACTAATAATTCTAATCCTTGTGGGATTAACCCATATTTGCTAATGCTAGCTATAGCTGCATTGTGCGCTTACGATTAAAACTATAACATAATAATTTTCAAGTTTTTGGCACCATTGTTAGGGACTAGAATATTAGAAAAACCTTATTTTTATTAGTCTTTTTTTCTTTTAGGTAGTTTTTATTTCTTTTATTTTTGAGTTTATTTTTTATCCTTATAACTCTCTTTTTTGATATAGTATTTTAGGATAATTTTTAGGATTTTGATAGTTATTTTTTAATAATAAATTTTATATCAAGTATATGATCTTACTAAGAAATAAGAATAGTGTCTTCACACTATTATAGTTAATCGAGTATCAACAAGTAGGCATATAAACCCACAAATGGGGGGTATAGTTAATATAATAGTTACTGGTTAGAAAGATAACTGAGGAGTGCTATCAATGTCATCTTCAAGTAGGATGATGAAATATGGAAAAGAGAGATCCACAAGAACAGCAAAATAGTAAGGAATCAGATAATCAATAAACCCAAAGGTTTCTATGTTTGGTGTGATTAAAAATTTCTACTAGACCATAAATGCAACAGGAAGCAAGTTATATGTGTGTAGCAGATGCAAATAAAGAAAGAGAAGAGGAGGAAGAACCAAAAAAGTGTTAGAAATAAGGCATTATTTTACTTTAAGCAATATTAGGATTGACTGAATTGGAATATCTTCAGTTAAAGGTAATTAGGAATTGGAATAGAACGTCATTAGAGGTATTAATAGATTGAGGCAACACATACAACTTTATTAACAATAAAGCTATGCTAAAAAAGCCAAAGAGGTAGAGGAAATTGAACCAATGTTGATAACCATTGGAGGTGGATTAAAGAAGAAATGTTAGAAGGTTTGCAAGAACTTTTATTGTTCTATAAGTGGGCATATTTCACAATTGATGCATTAGTTATTGACATTGGCAAACTGGGCGTGGTCTTTTAAGTGCAATAGTTATCATCATTAAATTATGTCATCAACAATTATAGAAATTAAATCATGAGATTAAAATGGCAAGGTAAATGGTAGGAATTATGTAGTGGTTTAAAAAGGGGAGTCACAGTGATACAAAAAGAAAAAAAACATGAGGTACTAAAGAAAGCTAAGTCTAATTATGAGTGGTTTTTATGAAAAATGATGCATTAATAGATTGAGGATGTTCTCCTAAATGTTAACAATATTTAGACGAATCCCTTATAGATAAGAAGGATCAAGAAGATTGAGATTAGAGGGCTTAACAATTAATCAAGGATTTTGAGAATGTATATGTTAAACCTAAGGGATTGCCTCTCAAAAGATTGCATGATTATATGATTATCTTGAAGGATGGATTTATGGCTATTAATATGAGACCTTATAGGTATTCAAGGTTACAAAAGGATGTAGTAGATGAAATAATGCAATAAATATTGATACAAGAAATCATACAACATAATATATCTTTAGTGATGTTGGTGAGAAAAAAGGACAACATTTGGAGGTTTTGTATGGATTATAAAGCATAAAATCACGGTGAAAGATGAATTTCTTATACCATTAATTAACGAGTTATTGGATGAATTAGGTAGATTGAGGTGGTACTTTGAATTGGATTTACTAGCTGGTTATCATCATATTAGAAGGAATGAGGATGAAATTCATAAAACAAAATTTATAACTTGTGTCGTGCCTTTTAGCCTAACAAATGTACTAGCTGCTTTTGAGAGTTTAGTGGCTTCCGTATTTCATGCTTACCTAAGGATTTGATATTTTTCAATGATATTTGGTGTATAACTACTCTTGAAGCATGTAAAGGAAGTGTTGCAAGTGTTAAGGTATCATTCTTTATATGCCAAAGTTAGGAGTGTGTCTTTACAAGAAATAGGATAGAGTATTTGGCTCAAGCAACTGATATTCAGGGAGTTTCTACTGATTCTAAGATAGTGGAAGCAGTCATCAAATTGATAAGTTTCTACAAACTTGAAACTATTGAAAGGGTTTTGGGGATTAGTACGGTAGTATGAGAGGTTCATCAAAAGTTTTGGTTATATAAAATGTTGCCACGGAAGGATAACTTTAGAAAGAATAAACAAGTTGAGCGGGCTTTTGTTGAATTGAAAGAAACTTCAACTCATCCATTGGCTCTCCTTTGTTTTTCAAAAGAATTTATAGTTAAGACAAATGTTTGTGGACTGAGAATTGGTGCAATATTGATGAATGAGCAACATTTCTCAATAAGTCACTCTCTCTTAAATATATTGGTTTTTTAACATATGAGAAATAGTTGGTGGCTTTAATCATGGCGAAGCAACATACTTGTTATTTAGCAGGTAGACACTTCATAGTGCAATCAAATTATAAGAGCTTGATGTAGTTGATAAAGCAAAAAGTGACTACATCATTTCAAAAAACAGAGTTGCCTAGGTTTCTAGGGAAGTATAAGGAATAAATAATAGAGTTGGGTTGCACTGCCAAGGGTGGAAAACTTAGAGCTGCATAATGTGATGATTTTCGTTAAAGGGTACTAAGATGTCATAGAAAATTAAAGATAGTTGGTATAGCCCTTCAAATGTAAGATTTTGTTTGAAAGTTACACGAATGACAAGTAGAAAGGTGGAGCTATAATTGATCTAAATAGATTGTTAACATGAAAGTGAAGATTGGTTGTTCAGTTTGATAAATATTAAGGCCTGAAATGATTTCACGCAGCTCGATAAGAGGCTGTTGTGGATATATGGAAACCTATAAAAAAAAATATTTCATATCCAAAAGAATGCAAGGGAATTTAGTAGAGATAGTGCAATGAGCTAGAGGAGTAAACATGAAGCAATCGCCTCTTCAGAAAACATCGTCTTATTTCTCTGCCAATTTAATGGATATTAGTACATACCAAAAACGAAAGGATGGGGGGCTCAATTTGCTACATACAACAAGAACCCTATAAAGAATACTATATAGTGTGGAAGATTCTGTCCCAATACTACTCCAGAGAATATTGTGACCTACCTCTAAATACAAAGGTTATTCCTCGTCCAAATCAAGTCCAATCCGTTGTTTCCTTCTATCGAAAACGGCTTTAAAAGACTCACGCTCTGCACGCAATTGCTCCTGGAAAATGCTCTGCATGCTTGACCTGCCAACGCTTTGGGCCAACTTTTTGCTCTCTTCTTCTAGTAAAGGGTTGGACTTCTGCCAATGTAGCAACCATGCTTAATACATAAAAAATTTCGATTCCAAAAAAGCACCAGGTAGAGATGTTCACATTGCTCATATTATGTTTGTGTGCTTTATGTGTGTGTATGAATATGAACATCTGTTGTGCACGATGAAAACTCGTCAA
Source organism: Erythroxylum coriaceum (assembly GCA_026874005.2). Taxonomy (NCBI): domain Eukaryota; kingdom Viridiplantae; phylum Streptophyta; class Magnoliopsida; order Malpighiales; family Erythroxylaceae; genus Erythroxylum; species Erythroxylum coriaceum. Next base: position 1,502,601 of record JANQAP020000210.1, on the reverse strand, counting down.
CCTACTTTTTGTAATTAAAAATTTGAGAAGTAAAAGGAAGCAAGATCCCGTCAGAAAATAGCATGCCTAGTACAAAAAGTGATTTCTGCTGCAGGTAAAAATACTACAACGTTATGATGGACTGCAGTTCAACACAAACCTCCCATAAAGATCCAAATAATTAAACCAAAATGTTCACTCATAGGATAGTTGCATAATTTACCAAGTTGTATCCAGCTCCTGGTCCAATGACCAAAGAGAGCACATTTGTCTTCTTTACTGCACCTATAGAGAATCCAGTATCTCCAACCTTCAAGTTACATTCCGATATCGTTAAACAGAAAGCAATAAGCTGGTAAAAGGATAAAGATAACTCTTTAACATTACAAAACAAGAGCACCACAGTAACAGTTACCTGGTCACTCCAACGAACTGATTTTCCCTGCTTCCTATAAACTTGAAACAACCCAGAAAGAGCATTTAAACCATGCGTCAGAGTTCTGGACCTTTTAATGTCATCTTCATCTACATCATCTGACCATTTGCTTTTGCCCAAGTCTTTCACTTGATCTCTATGTTGCTCAGCTTCTGCACCCCATATTTTCTCACCTTCAGAAGCAACTAAAATAAACTAAATATGAGGATCTAAATACATTGGACTACAGTTACATATTCTCAGGAGAATTTTAAAAAACATAACCATTAGGCCATAAGAATTAAGTTGATGGTTCAAGTACAGACTGGAAAGCTGAACTATGATTTTCATCACTGCGGCTGTTACTAACTAAAAGGAGTTCATGGGCTCATTTATGGCAAAAAATAAGTTACTTCCCTTCCACCAAAGAGTCAGGAAAGTAAGAAGATGTTGGAGAAGTAGAAGAAAATTAAGCATATTCCTGAGATCCTAACTAGATTAGTTGAGAAGTTCATGGACAATGCCACTATAGAACACATTGTAGGCCACCACATGATTGTGAAAAAGCTAAGTGCATAAGGCAGATATTAAAAGCCTATATGGAACAAATTCCAGAGACAATATCTCTAATGATTCATTATAGGAGTGTTTGAAAGCAAGCAACAATATATTTGAGTTGCAACAACAACCCTGGTGAGAACTTCCTTAAATTCATTCCTGGTACTGTGAATCATCAAGTATATTCTGACGGCACCTTTCCTCCTAAGGACCGGGCCAAAATTTATAATCTTCCAATAAATGATCAGCGATACAATTCCATCACAATCTTTTGCTGACAATAACATAATCTTTTTTCAATTTGATCATGCATGCAAAAAATGACCATTGATGTTCATACATGCAAGAAAACAAAATGAACTTAACATCAGTTCGTTTTAATTACTGCATGGAAGCAGGGAAATGCAGATATCTAATACATACCATAATGTGCATCATCTTTTTCAGGAGAAACTATGGCCTTCTCAGGCTTTATTTCCTGCAGACTAGAGACATTGTTGTCTGAGATTCCATCTTCGGTGTCCATATCAACCTGCCATTTTGACAAGAGAAATGAAGTGAAATCAACTGAAAGAAACAACAAGAAGATTTTCCAAGTAATTAATGGTCAGGATTAGCCAAATTAGAGTAAGTAATTGACGGAAATGATTACAATTTGATGAATCCCATTGTGATATAAATCAGAAGTTATATAAGTTTCTAAGCACCAATCATTCCTAGGCAAGAGGTAGCAACAAATGAAATGTTAATCACCATCAAGAAAAAAGTAGAAACTCATAATGCTCAAGCTGGCTTCAGAAGTGTTGTAATTTCAAGTACGTTCAAAACCTCTCATATAAAATGAAAATAGAGAAGAAAAGATGTAGTAAATATTTCTAATAGGTTCTTTCTTATGGGGCTTTTGATCTTCAAGTTTTTCTGCAACTACCACTACGAAGAGAATAGCTTACAACATTGATCCCCAAAGCATCATGTTACTGACCTTAGAACTGATCATCACTAGGTGGTACCCAAACAAAATGAATGAAGATAGCTAAGACAGTGCATATATATCCAAAAGTGACTGAAAGCGAAGTCAATTTCAATAAAAGGATTTCCATGCAAGAATCAATTTATTACCTCCTGAATGCCACTTTCCTTCAGGTCATCACCATTGAATAATGACTGTCAAGTCAATACAGAATCAGGCCATGCATGAAAAGAGCAAATTAGTAAGTAGAATCCCTGAGTTTCTTGAATTTCAAAACACTAAAGATCTAAGGTGCTAAGGTTTAAGTTCGATGAGGTTTAAACATTTTACTTCTTTCTTGGCCTAAAATTGCTCCTTTTAACCCAAAGTTAAAAATGAGAATTCAGGACAAACCCTGACATCAAGCTGCAAGTATAATGATGGAGCTTCTTCCCACTGGTTAGCCATCTTTTGTATTTCGTCAAGGGTAAAACCATGTACATTTCTAGCTGCACAGCCCTGAAAATTCAGAGGGTAATCACCATTTTTTAGACTAGTTAATGTGAGGATTACATCCTTATTTATACAAAATGCAAGCTAATTTTCCACAAGGACTACTATTCAATATCAAAGAGTATCAAATGCATAGTTCTGTCCACGTAGCATGTTGCCGAAGGAAATTCAAGTTAGTGGTGATATCAGCACCATCTGGTGATATTAGGGATGAGATTTCTCACCGTTGTTATTTTTGCTTCTAGAATTGCTATGCCATCAAGTTATTCATTTCCTTATCAAAAGGAATGTAACAAAACATAATAAGACCACATCTAAGATTATGGTGTGAAGCTTTTTGATAATGCATGCTCAACACAAGGCAAATAGGTGTTACTATTTTTCTTTACCATTGTCTCTTCATCAAGTTTATTTAATTATCAAGAGGACACCTAACAAAAAAGACAAACCAATCTGAAATTATAGTATGAGGAATCTGAATCATGCAAACTCACCGCAGGGTCCTTGTATGAAGCTTCAGATATGTAAACTTCATAGCCTGATCTCTGAAAAGGAAAATAAGGATCAATTAGAAAGCAATTTAAGTGCATTTAATAGGGTGTAACAAAGTAATTAGTAAATCCTCAGGGAGTAACTAAAATATTAATAAATCTTCATCATCATTACCAACAGAAAAAGGTGACATCCAAAAATAATAATAATAATAGTTTCTAGATGGAGACAATAAGCTAATATTTCTAGGATATCGATTATTATCTGAAACCAAAAGATACTTGCATTTTCAGTACCTGAACCTAGTTAATACAAAGCAACTCTGCTTCACTAAGAAATTCAGAATACAGGACAAAACTAAGCATGCCACGAAAAAGAGCTCGCTTATGGATACAAACTAAAGATGAGTAAAATCACATTATTTTCCAGGCTCAACAAAATAGCAGCACAAAGGCATGCCATGCAAAATGAAATTTGGACATATTATCCACAAAAGGACAACCAACCATAAGCTTTAGGATAACTACTGTTATTGAATATCACTTGAATGATTAATGGTAGTACAATCTCTTAAAGATTAATTTACACCATCTGAACATGCCATGGATAGTTTCTTAGAATGTGATTTCTACTAAGTGTTGTTGTTGTTGTTGTTGTTGTTGTTTGAACATGTTGTTTGAATATGTTGTTTGAACATCATCTGAACATGTTGTTTGAATATGCCATGGATAGTTTCTTAGAAGACTTGAAACCACTGACATGGTAGATTAAATAAATAGTTCATCACATCTTATGAAAAAAACTGGTTATAAACAAAATTGTGAAACAGCCCAGAGATCCAGAAGAAACAAACTCAAGTGCAAGAGACAACAATGAAATGGATCCTCTTTTACCATCTAGGAACATGTTATATTAGTAAGCAAATTTTCACAGTCTGGAAAAAAAAGAGGTAAAACACATGCTTAACAAAATCAGATATCATAATGACATGAGACACCATATCAACAACAATTTAGATAACAAAATGATGCTCCTGTAATTTTACAGCTCATCGAAAAGCACAAAATCTAGTAATCATATCATTCCACCACCAGACAACAGTCCTAGTATGTCTAACAATTATAGAAAAATTAAGTACCAACAGTAATTATCAACATTATCTATTTCATTGCAAGACATTTGACAACATCAATATGATTAATCAATGTCCCCTATTACAAATCTGGCAAGGATGGTTTGACAAGAAAGCCACAAGAAGTAAGGACTTAAAAGCAGACATAAAGATATAACTACAGCCTACAAGGAAAAAAGCACTACAAATAGCATCATTTAAGGGGAACAGAGACAGAGAGACGAAGCTGCATGATGTTCCATCTGAAAGCTTAATTTAATCACATCAACAAAGCTCAAATTCCGAAGAACTGAATAAAAGAGAGAAAAAGAAAAGATCCTATAACACAATAATTAGCAAAAAAGAAGTTTTGAATGATACGTTAAAAGGTATTGACAAATACCAAGATGATAAACCGTAATGCCCCTAGCCATAACTTCACAACCCAGCCCAACAAAAACAAAAAAGAAAGAGATAAGAACAAAAAGGCCGCATCATATTGTTTACACAACAGAGAGAACTACGTGGTGGACAGAAGGACCCGCAGACACCAGCATATTCCTAGGAAAATGGAAAATGAGAACACATACTCACACATGTTCTTAGAGAAAGATGTGAGGGTATACCTTTCCAATAGCCCAAAACTGAGCAAAATCAGCTACCCGCAGATTGCGGTCATCCACTAAGACGAGGCAACATACCAGCACAAAAGGGTCAATTGTCGAACATAACTGCATCTGTTGTTAGTGAAAATGAAAGCAGTGCAGAAGCACTGCATCACCACTAAATCTATAATTAGACGACATCAACTAGGTGAATGGGCGAATGGCTTAACACGAGGCTACACCTAGAACCTTTGATCGCTTTTTAAATCTATGAAGGGAAATCTTCTTGATAAGAATAAGAGAATCCTGGCAAAGTTTAATGGAGATATTTCATTTTTTTCAGTTGAATTGATCCAAGCCCACAGTTTTAAGGATGTGGTACTTGACTTCACAGTACAACTAGCATCATCAAGAATCTAGCTCAACAGAGTTGAGGACTGCCCCAATATAACCAAATCAAAAGAAGCAGGTCACAAGGCAGAATCAAAACCATAAGCGTAAATGCAAGTCTTACTTCAGGTCAAAGAAACTTATCATGTCAAGGGCTCCCAATATCCTAGAGTTGACTAACATAATGAAACAACTAAACTTATATCAAACAGATCAAGTACAAGGAAGTTAATGTGTGACACAGTCATTCCAAATAAAAACTTCCATACCAATCACAAGTGTAAAGGCTCCCTCCTCAAGGGTCTTCTTGAAAGCTTTCAACATGCTATCCCGATAAGCCTGTTGCATAGGTGCAACAAATTCAAAGTTTGGAGAATGCTATACACAGAAATCATGTTTTGATGCTCCGAGGTGTTTACATAATGTAGAAATTGGTATTCATATCTAGCTGGATTCAGATAAGTGTCTTTGTTTACAATTTCTTGAGGGTAGCAAAACTAGTTATAGGCTTTACCTCCTCCATTTCAGGCTCATAACAATACTCCATGACTGTCTTCTTTGTTGGTTTCTTGCCTCTGACTGAGCCTGATGACTTTGAAGCATCACTTTCCTCAACCTTTTTATGTACACTTGTCAGTCTAGCAAAAAAAAGTAAATACAATGAACCTTATCAAAACTTACAAACCTTTTCAACTTCAGTCATGAAATAATCATCCATAGAATGAATTCGAGGGGCGCTGCCACCATTTTCAATTTCAAGATCACGCATCATTTTTGCTAAGTAGCTCTTACCACTACCTGAAAGAATGACAAATGATGTGTGATTACAAAAGCCAAATATCAACCACATTACCATCTTTGCACCATATCAGCTTCTCACATGATTACTTCTCATGAACCAGCTTTCAGCTACCTAAGAACTTGTAAGCTTCTAAAGGCAAAATGAATATTGTAAACTAATTCAAATATAAAAACAACTGAAATGACTTTCCATAACAACCTAACTTAAAATCTTAAACTCTTGAATAATTAATCTCATGATTCCTTAACTTCAAATTAAGATGAAATTCCTACACATCTCCAGATTAATTTTGCAGTCCAAACCTCAAACAAATAAAGGAGTAACGCACATTACCTGGCAGACCCCGGAGGATGATCACTATGTGATCAGGACGTGTGGCTCGATGAGGCAACTTAAAGAGGCGGGAAGCAGTAACAATGTCATGCTTATCCGGCGAAAATTGCTTTGACAAATTAGTTTGGCCCTCCCCAAGATACTGCATTGAGGGGATCTGCCATTCCTTCAAATTTTCAGGTGAAGAATGTATAACGAACCCATAGACATTAATATATTCCAATTAATCACATCACAAAGCATTACCCCAGATACGGAATCCTGATGTGGGTTACTATGCAAATAAGGATTGCTTGCTGTTGAGCTGATTCGAATAGGAAACAAAGAAAACGATGATTTTGGCGGCGAAGAGTAGCCCTTGAACTCCGACTGAGGCTGCACCGAGGGTTCTATTGGAGGTGGAGGAGGTGGCGGCAGTGGCGGCGGCGAAACAGGAATAGGAGGAGCAGCAGCAGGTGGTTGTCTCGCATCCAAAAACCGGCCAGGGGATTCAAATTGAGGTCTTGGAAATTGGTTAACTGAATATGATTGCGAATGTTGATGATTTCGCCACTGAAACGGCTCGTTCAGCTGGTTCCCGTAACATATGCTCTGCGATTCGGCTGCAACGTCCGGTTGAAATGGACTGTACATATCGCCATTTATCCTAGTACCAACATCACGACCACTTTGTGCTGCGCCGTGATCGCGAATCAGCTTCAACCTGCGTTCATCATCGGATAAAACCATGGATTGATGCGGAATCTCATCAATCCTGGGCCTCTTGTAGTTCCGATAACGTTCAACTTTCCCAACATAACCGTTATGACTCGAAATATCGCAGTTATTGTTATAATCGTACATTGACTGCCCAAATCCTCCCGTATAACCAAAATTAGGGGTTTCCGGAAACGGGCTGGAGAAACAAGGGTGGGGTCTGGGGTGTTCCGACGGTGGATTGAAACTATGGTTGTGGTTGTACGGAGGATACAGGTAGGGAGGTGGGCAGAAGGGGAAGTGCGCAATAGAGCAAACAGAGCAAACGTTGGCTTGGGGGGGCGGCGCGTGAGTGGGAAGTGGCCACCATTGTTGGTGGTGATGGCCGTCCATTGGTCGACGGAGGAGATTAAGTTTTTTTACCTTTTCCTACAAAATAAAATCATAATAGATGCTCTAGGCTCTAGCGCCGTACGCTCCGAGTCAGGTGCAAGTGGTGTCCTCTGTGATCCAAACTCCTGTCTGCAAATATAAATAGACAAGTACAAATTAGAGCTAAGTTTACTTCCTGGAAGTAAGGTTACGTATGAATCTCTTCAAACTCCATATTTCAGTAAAATTTTTATTAAGTATTATTATTGTTGTTACTATTATTTCCAATTTTTGGTTATTCCCTTACTTTGGAGATACAATAACAACAATCATGAGGCAGGTATGTAGTATAAGGGTCAATTATTGCTAAAACATTTCAAGTCTTTGTTGAAGCTTGCAATTGAGGAGTGTTAAAACAACATAGAAGTGGGGAGTAGATGATGTAGGTGAAAATGACGTCGGCTTATAGTTTAATTAAGTTAAAGTCATTGAACTAAAGGAGGTTCTAATTAATTAATATTTTGATAATAATAATAAAACATAAATCATGTTAATGAGTTAGTTATCTTGATGAGAAGCTTTATAAAAAATAAGATAATATCATGGACGACTAAAGAAGATACTTTACGAGGATGATAAAAAAAAGAAGATGATGATGAAATTTGCAATTTACAAAATGAAGATCAAGTCAAAAATAAAAGAATATTGAGACATATCAAAGTCATTCTATATTTTGTAATATTAATTGTAATCTCACTTTGTTAGTTTGGTAATCTTAAAGACTCAATGTACATAAACATTGCATATCACTTCATTACCAAAGTTTTTCTATTTATTAAGAGGTATTAAAGCCTTTGTTTTAATAACAAATCCTCTTTTATCTTTCAAACGTTCTTTAGAAAATATTTTGAATTTTATTTTAATTATAATTACATTAAAAAATTAAGCTTGAGCATTTGAAATTGTAAAATCATTCTTTCGGGAAGATTGGTCGACTAATATGAGCTAGCGGTGGACTAATATAAGTTGAAAGTGTAGCACGTGAGTTTGTTGACACATTAGTCAACCAATATAATGGTATGGTAGATCAATGTCCCTCTAAAAGACAATAATTGACCACGTTGAACAATGCTCTACAATTAGGCACTATAATAGCTAGTTTTTGACTTTAACAACTGGTAAGGGTCCAGAATCTTATAAAAAAACATGTTTTCTCATTAGTTCTTGCATCAAGAAGCATTTGAGTGTTTTTACACATTTTTTTAAGTGTTTTTCGATTATTTGAGCATTCGTTGCATCAGTTTGAGTGAGTTGATCCTTTTTGATATTAAAATGATAAAGTAGTTATTTTAAGTTGCAAGCTTCCATTAGGGTTTATATTTATTATATTTAGGAGGTGCTCTAATTGGCATTAAGATTCCTCTTCACCTTGAAAAAAATCATCAATCAATCAATCATCATCAATACACAGTTGCAGTCTCACTGAGATGTGGGGTCTGGGAAGGTCTGATTGTATGCAGCCTTACCCCTATCTAATAGAGAGGTTGTTTCCAATTGTAAAAAGATTGTAAAAGGTGTTCTTCTTTGCTAAGTAAAGCTTATATAAAGGTTATTCTTCAATTTGGAAGAAGAATTATAGTAGAAATCCAAGAAGAGTCTTAAAGGTGGACACAAGAAATGGTTGTTTTCCAAACCATTATAAGTCAATTTGCATCTCTCTTCCATTACTCTTTTAACTTTATTGTTTAAATGCATTATTCAAATTCATTACCTTATTTCATTTTTTCATTTTTTTCAAGCTATGATCATTAAAATTTTAAGTTAGTAACTTTTACTTTAAAATTTATAGACACTCAATTCATCCCCCTAGTAGGTACTATCAAAGACTAAAAAAAAGGTGTTATAGTAGGTCTATTAGGCTAGCATTTTGAGCAAAATTATATTGAAAAGATCATATTGACATATTTAGGAGCACATTATCATTATTCAACCAAGAGGGACAAAATATTAGTAGATCCACCTTCTTTGATGAAAATGACTATATTTATTGGAAAACATGAATAAATTTTTTCTTAAAGTCCAAAAATATTGATTTGGGGGAAATAGTCTCAAATGATTTGTTCATTCCTACTAAATTTATAGATGATAGAAATGTTTCCCAAGCCAAAAAAGGAACGAGATCCTTAAACCAAGAGATTAACCTAAAATAGCAAGGTCTTTTTTACATTTGGTTTCATACATTAGGAAGAAATGAATTCAATAAGGCCTTTATATGTGAAATGACCCATAAAATTCAACATATTCTAAAATTTACGCATAAAGCAATAAATCAATAAAAGGAGAGAAAAGTTAGCATGCTAACACACCAATATGAATTGTTTCAAATGAAGTATGATGAAAGCATATCTAGCATGTAAATTAGATTTATTGATATTATTAATGCTTTTAAGAGACCTGGAAAGATCTATACTAACATTAAAATGGTAAGAAAGTTGCTTAAGTCACTTTCAAAAACCTAGGAAGCTAAAGTGATGACAATAAAAGAAGTCATAGATCTAACAACACTATTGCTGGAACCCCACCCTGGCGAGTCACGTGCCCGACGTCCTACGTGACATCTGGACGCGCATCCCACAAGGGAGGA
>JANQAP020000210.1:1474249-1492642 GCA_026874005.2 Erythroxylum coriaceum | reverse complement strand
TCACAAGAGATTCAAAATTAGAAAACCTAAGGAAACAAAAGTATGAAATTAATCCTAGAACGACCATACCCATACTTTTTCCTAAGACATTTGAACCAGAAACCATCAAAAATCTGAAAATATTTAGACAAAACTCACCTTAAATCTCCACCCACGAAATTTGCTTCTTGTCTCTAATGGAAGATTAAACCTTCCTCTTTCTTTTTCCTTCTTGTTAAACTCTCAAAAACACCTTTCTAAAACAATGAAAGGTGAAACCCTAATCTCTTCTTCTTATTTTCTTCTCTTCAGCCGAAACTCACTCTCAACCGAAACTCTCCTTTTTCTTTTCTTGTAAAAATTCGTTGTTCTTTCAAACAAGGCAAGACAAAACTTTTCTTTCTTTCTTTCTTTCACAAGAAACTAAAATGACCTAAATACCCCTCCTTATAAGCCTTAACCTTTAACAACTTAAGTGATCTTCCCAAATTGTCCTTATAAAATCTTGTTCCTTTAATTTAACTAACACCATAAGAATTCTCTAACTTAATCTTAATTTCTTCTTTTAATACCATCAATCTAAGAAATAAACTCCTCTACTTATAGACATTCTAATTAAAACCTAACTAAAACAAATTAATCAAAAACAACCTCAAAATAAACTGAACACATGCTTATTTAGTAAGAAAGAGAATCGGGGCCCAACAACTACCATTGAAGGAGCTTATTTGATCTCTTATATACGAAATGAGGTTCCAAGAGATGTAAAAAGAAATGACACTTCTAAAGAAAAAGAAATGACGCTTCTAAAGAAAAAGAATTTAGCATTCAAAGTCTAAAAAGAAGAATCAAATAAAGAGCAAGAGACATCAACTAGTAAAAGCGATAAAGGAAACATTGTTAAAAAATTTTGATGATGAAGAACTCCTAAGAAAGAAAGGACTTTAAAGGTGGTAAGATAGATTGAAAACGCAAATCATATTATATTATTTGCTTTAAATGTAAGAAACCTTAATATATGCTTTAAATGTAAGAAACCTTAATATATGAAATCTTAATGCGCTCTCTTCAAAGAAAATGACAAATATAAGAGAAATGATAAGAAGAAGAAGAAGAGGAATAAAATTAAAGCAAAGACACTTAAAGCCTACAGTTTGGATGACACAAGTGATTCTGAAAGTGAGCATTCGGAAGGAAGTGTAGCTCATATTTGCTTTATGACTAAAGATTGATGAAGTGCTCTCCAACTCCAAATTTTGTGATAGCGATAATGATAATGATGCATGTATAAGTGAGAATGAAAACATAAAGAGTGAATTATATAGTATCAAAGCATCTAAGAGTGTGGCCATCATTAATAATCATAAATTAGATGCATTAAAGCATGAGAATGAAACATTGAAAGAGGAGGTTAATACTTTAAGGACTCATTATCTAAGTTTACAAAAGGAACTGAGAAACTTAAAAACATCATAGGAGTTTAAAAGAGTTCAAATAATAAGCATAGAATTGGATGTAGCTATGGGAATGCTTCCAACACTAAAATTACTTTTATCAAAGGAAAGCATTTGCATGGTGACAAACCATTGGCTAGAATGATAAATAAGCATGTGGCATTCACATCTAAGCATATACATGTATATGTCACATCTAATAGGACTCATTCTAAGAGTATGCATCATGCTTTCATATATGGTTCACAATCTATACCCAGAACTCAACACTTTAAAGGAAAGAATAGACATAACTTCTTTACAGAAACACATGATAGCATGAAATCTCACTCATACTCCATTAGGCCTCATGCTAAGCATAATGTCATGCCATGTGTTTACACTCCTTATAGTCATTAATACAATTAAAGAAACAGGCCTCATATATACAATTATATTAGTTCTCTTCATTACCAAAAAAGACCATTTAATTCATTTATCCAATTGAGAAATCCCCATCACTCGTATATATATAGAAGAACAAAGAATGCATTTATGCACCAAAATCATAAGGTTCATTATCATACCACCAACCAAGCTCATTTAGGTACTTAAACACATTAATTAGGCTCTTTGCTAGTCTCCAAGAAAAGAAAGAACAAATCGTACATAGATTGTAAAAGCTTAAGGTATATGACCATGATACATCCTAATTTTTAACTTTTAGATATAAAGATGGAGGATTTCTTAGATTTGGAGACAATGCTAACAGTAGGATAATTGGCATTGCAAATTTGGTAAGGAATATCCCATTATTATTGATAATGTGCTTTTAGTTAAGGCTACAAAGTTTTTTTTAAGGAAGATCATGCATTGTATTCATAATAGTTTATATATATATATATATATATATATATATGGAGTTCCTAAAGTCTATTAGTGAAGATTAATGGTAAATTCTATCTTTTTTCATAATTTTTAACTTTAATAGATCTACTTAGATCTTATTTTTAGCTAACAAAGATGAATGTTTTGGGGTATTTTCCAAATTTGTAAAGAGGCGGAAAATGGAAAGGATCTCTCTATTGCATCTATTAGGAGTGACCAAGGTAGGGACTTTGAGAATGAAAAGTTTGAAGCCTTTTATGAAGACAATGGCATCTTTCACAACTTTTATACTCCAAAAATCCCTAAACTAAATGGAGTTGTTGAGAGGAAAAACATGATATTGTAAGAAATGGTTACGATTATGATAAATAGTATGATCTCCCTAAGTATTCTTTTATGGAGGTTATGGCTATTGCATATCATATTTCAAATAGAGTCTACATAAGACTAGCTTTACATATAACTCCTTATCAGCTTTAGTATGTGAAGAAGTTAAAAAGTAGTTACGTCAAAGCTTTTACATGTAAGTGCTACTTAAATACTAAGGTAAATTAGGGAAGTTTGATTCCAAAGTGGATGAAGAAATTTTTTTGGTTATTTCTTAACTAGCAAATTATATAAACTATTTAATAGGAAGAGCCTTATTATTCAAGAGTATATGCATGTTATCTTTGATGAATCTAATCCTTTTATATCCAAGAAAGATATTAAAAATGATAATGTAGGTATACCAAAGGAATTATAAAAATCAATCGTTAAAGAAATAAAAGTGATCACCATCACACCTCACATAAACACTTTGTTTAACCAAATGACAGAGACAAGAAGGATGGGAAGCTTCTAAGATATTGGAAATTTAAGAAGAATCATCCTTTATATCAAATTATAGGTAATGTTAAACAAGGGTTAACCATTATATCTCATCTTAGAGACTTATCTTGTCTTGCTTTCATTTCTCAAATTGAACCTTAGTGTATAGAAGAAGCTCTGAGTGATGAAAGTTAGTTCTTACTGTGAATAAGGAATTGAACCAATTTGAGAGAAGTAAGGTGTGGATTTTAGTACCTCAACCTAGATATCACTAAATCATAGGTACCAAGTGGATCTCTAAAAATATATTAGAAGAATCAAGTATTATTGTAAGAAATAACGTTAGACTGATGCAAAAGGGTACAATTAAAGGGAAGGCATAACCTTCAAGGAAACTTTTAAACTAGTAGCTAGGTTAGAAGCTATTAGGTTATTACTTGCATTTGCATCCTACATAAACTTTAAATTGTTTCAAATTGATGTTAAAAGTGCTTTTTTAAATGGTCTTACTTAAGAAGAAGTTTATGTTGATCAACCTTCTAGTCTTAATAATCACGATGCACCTAACAATGTTTGCAAACTTACTAACACCTTATATGGTTTCAAAAAAGCTCTTAGAGCTCGGAATGATAGGTTTAAGTTCATTTCTTTTAGAAAATGGTTAAGCTAAAGGCAAAGTTGAAATTTTTAATTGTTTAAATTTATGTTGATGATATTATCTTTAGTGTCATTAATGAAAGTATATGTAAACTTTTTTCCAAGTGTATGAATAAGGAATTTGAGAAGATCATGATGGGAGAGCTTAACTTTTTTCTTAGACTCCAAATTAAGCAAATGAAAAAACATATCTTTATTAATCAAACAAAGTACACTAAAGAACTATTCAAGCACTTCTAAATGGAAATGGATTACGCTGAATCATTATGGACACCTATGAGCATCACAAAAAGTTGAATAAGGATGAAGAGAGCAAGTCGATTAATGTCAAGCTCTTTGAGGTATGATTTGTAGCTTACTTTACCATATAACAGGTAGGCCTGATATTATGTTTAGTGTATGTTTATGTGCTAGATTTCAATTACGTCTTATGGAGTCCCTCCTTTTAGCCATTAAACACATTCTTAGATATTTATGTGGTACCATTCATTAGGGCTTTGATATCCTAAACATACATTTTTTTTACTTAATTGGTTATTGGGTGTTGATTATATTAGTAGTCTTTTGGATAGAAAGAGTACATTTGGTGCATTAATATCATAGTTTAATAAGAATCAAAATTCAATTTCCTTATTAATCACTGAAGTCGAATGTATGGCTATTGGTAGCTATTATGCACAAATTCTATAACTTATGCAAAAACTTTGAGACTATGACATGAACCTTACGAAGATACTAATGATGATACTAGTTTCATTTGTCTCACAAAAAACCCCTATTAAAAACTATAAAATCAACAACATAGAAATAAATATCATTTCATTAGAGATCATATGCAAATGGGGATATTGAGTTAGAGTTCATGGATACATAATATCAATTGGATGATATTTTCACAAAAAATAAGATTGAGGATAAATTTTGATTAGTTAGAAGCGAATTATGCATGAATGGTGAAAATTTTATATGATTAATGACTATTTTGATGTTTGTAATTACTTTTGATTCACTTTTCCTTGATTCACTGTGTAGTTTATATTAGGAAACTAACCGAGATCTAATGACTAGCACAATGGAAAAATAAAATTTTACAATTTCTCGATGGGTTATTAATAATTGAATAACTTGAAAAAACTTAATCATAAAAGTAACTAATTGTACCTTATTCAAATTCCTGCTAAAATTTTTTAGGAGGTGTCAACCGTTGGCTATCTAAGCTTCCAATGTCTAATAGTATCCACGAAGTAGAGAAAAAGAACTGAATATTTGAGAGGAATCAGCAGAAGTGCTAGCTCCTTTACGCTTATTTCTTATTAAAATTAAATCTCCTAATTATAATTAAATTAAATCTCTAATTATAATTATAATAAAATCAAATATATCATATTTTATCCTTGAAGTTTCTCAAAATTGACAATTATTAATTTAATGAAATATCTCTTTTCAACAACTCTTTATGATTATAAATTATAATTATAACTCATAATTAGAATTAAATAAATTAAAAATCCTTTTAATTTATCTTTGATTCTCAACTGATACATATGGAAGTAAACTTGCTATAAGGTAATGTTAGGCTCAATATGTCAGAATAGAGAACTATGGAACAACCTAAGGAATATCCACTCTTTTATGGTTGGGCTATAAAAAACTATCGATGACTTTAATAGCACCATTCACTTTTTTAAAACTGATGGTAACTCAACTTGAAAGACTACAATAATGATCTAAAGGGTTACGTCATTGACATCAAGGTCATGGATTTAAGATCTGGAGGCAACTTTTTTACCTGGTGTAATAAATAATAAGGTGAATAGGCATTAGAAAGAAACTTGATTAGGCACTAGTCGATAAGAAGTGGCTAGTTATTTTTCCTAATAGTTATCTCTCATTTGGAAATCCAATATTCTCATATCAGAGTTCCATAATTATACAGAAGCTAGTTTCTTCACAAGTTAAAAAGGTTCTTCATTACACAAGTAGAAGGGTTTGAAGAGGCAATCCAAAAAAGACTATTGCATAAGTTTGAGGGACACAAGTCATTTATTTGTACATGGAAATTGGAGATAGTGAAAAGAGAGATAAAGCTTCTCAATCACTATAGATATAGGGACACTCATATGAACATTAATAATACTAAAGCTAACTTGCTCTCAACACTATTTTAACTATAATCTTAAAGAGGATAACTTATTAAAAAAGGAAAAGGATTCCAAATGCCTATTATGCAATTTTAGAAGTCTATATTTCTTTATTAAAACAAAAAGCTAGAGAGACAAAAACATAAGATTCTTTCACAAGTCTGTCAATTTAAGGAAGAATGTCAATAAAATCTCATACTTATTAAAGTAGGATGGTGGAATAGTTACCACCTAAGAAGAGATCAGTTAAGGAGTGTCCACTTTTTTCAGAAGACATTAGGATCCAAAGTGCAAGCTCCTCATTCCCTAACATTCTAAAATGCTTCATTTCTAACTAATTTTCAGATGCTAAAATTGAATTATTAAGTAAACCAATTACTTAAGTTAAAGTGGAAATTTTTTTCTTTAATATTAAACCAAGAAAATATCCTAGTCCTAATGGACTTTATGGCCTTTTCTTCCAAAGATCATGGCCTTAGACTTAGAGTTTAGTCATTAATGCAATTCTGGAGTTTTTTTAGAAAAGAAGAATGCTCAAAGAACTTAACAAAACTTTCGCTACCCTCGTCCCAAAAACACCTAATCCAAATTCAACACTTGACCTCAGACCTATTTCATGTTGTAATACTTTGTATAAGATCAATGTGAAGATCCTTGCCTTAAGATTGAAGCAAACCTTAGGGGTTCCTATAAATGATCACAAGAGGCCTTTATTCAAGGAGGCTAATGGGTGGCAACATACTCCTAGCTTAGGAACTGTTTAGGGGTTATAACAAGATGAATTCCCCTAAAAATTATATTGTCAACTAGATTTCCAAAAGGCTTGTGATTTTGTAAGTTAGACCTTCATAATTTATATGCTTGAAGCTTTTAGATTCCTAATAATTATCATAGAATGGATTCACAATACATCTAGACCACCTCATTCAGTATCCTAGTCGATGATACTCCTACTAAGCTCTTCCATAATGGTAAGCGTACTAATTTTATATATGGAGACCTTCATAAGAATGATAACTTTTAACATTAAAAATGATCCTAACTTCTACTTTCATACAAAATAGCTCTATTTTTTTGATGATATATTGTTCTTTTATAGAGCAGATAGCAACTCAATAAGCTTGCTAATTTCCTCTCTTAAATTATTTAAAGACATGTTAGCGTTTGCATTCAACAACGATAAAAGTCTACTTATTACTTCAGCTAGTAGCAAACCCTTTTCAAGTTGGTTTTCCCTTATTTTATATTTGTAATGTAGGGACCCTCCTTTCACTTATTTGGGACTACCTATATCTACTGGAAGATTGCTGTATAAGGACTCATTCCTTTATTATAAAGGCAACTAGTGTACTAAATCACTATCATTTACGAATCGCCTTCATTTGAATAACTCAGCCTTAAGCTTTATTCATAATTTTTTGTCCTTACATATATTTCTCTTATAAGGTATATCTAGGATATAGACAAGCTATTAAGGAGATTTCTATAGGGAGGGGAAGATGGTAACAAGTTGATGGAACAGGTTAAATGGGATGAAGTTTGTTCTTATAAATAAGTTGGTAGATTGAGGATAACTAATAATGATGCTCTTATGATTAAAAGAGTCTAGAGAATTTTTTCCAATCCAAAGACATTATAGGTGAAATAGATACACACCTAAATCCTAAAAGGAAATATTTAAGGGGAAATGGAAGTTAAATCAATAACCTCCTAGTTTATAAGTCAATTACTAAAAATGAGGGACTTTTTATTCTCAAACATCCAATATAAGATAGAGAATCGAAAGCTTGTTTCATTATGGTTTAATAGCTAGAGCATAAATGATTCATTCACTAACTCCTTTATAATGTAGTCTTTCATCCATCAATTTCCTCAAATTTCCAAAGTGAGGTCCATTATTCGTAACAACAAGTAGTAGGAAGAGTTCATTGATATGTTTAGGAACATAGTGTATAATTACCAACCTAACAATGAAATGGAAGATTCCTACCAATGGTTAATATATCATCTAAGGAACTTTAGCCTTAAAATCATGCAAGAATTTGTTGAGACCATGATAACACAAGCATCTATAGATAAAGATCATTTGGGGGAAAAGAATGCTTCCTAAAGTATTAACATTACTATGGATTATTTCTAGTACGAAATTTTCAACTACAGATAAGCTCAACTTCCTCAATAGTCTTAATATGTGCATATTATGAACTAATGCTCCAAAATCACTAAACCAGTTATTCTTTTCTTATCAATTCTCCAAGGACATTTGGAACACTATCTAAACAAAATGCCTTTAAAGTGCCAGTAGCTTAAAATATCAGGAAGTTCTTGATAGATTTGCTTTATATAAACCAACTAACCATCTTAGGAATAAAACTTACAAAATAATCATATTAGGATTCATAATTTATGTCATCTAGAATAGTAAACGAAGTGAAGATAAACCTAATTTCATGAATATGGGAGCAACTTATTGTGCATGAAGTTGATAATAGTTGTTGTCCCTCCCTAATACGTTCATCAGGTTTATTGGAAACAATGCAAGTGACTATGCTTTGTTAACCTTTCGCAAACCTTCTCCTATTGATTGTTTTACGTTTAAAGAAACAATTCTCTTATATGTAATAGCTAGCTTGGGTTGTTACTTAATATGTTTCCTTGCTTTTTAAGGTACCTTTATTAAGGGTATAGAATATTGCTCTCCTACCTTGTACTTCACTTCCCATTGAATTTAATTAATCATTTTATCTTTCAAAAAAACTCACTAAATTACAATCAACCCTTCTTAGCCATATCATAAACCAAAAATCAAACATAAATGATTTCATACATTAATTTTTTAAATCAAAATTTTATCAAGACATTAAAATATCAAAGTAAAAAGTAGTTCACCACAATTCATGCAGTAACACTTAACTTTGAAATGCAACCATCATCTAATTTCCCCTTTCAATGTGGGTAATCTATTAATGCGAGTATTTTTAAATTTGAAAGTAAATTACATGTAATTCTAAAATATTTTTCATGCAGTAATAATTTAAAAACAACTACAAAACAGAAAAGGACAAGAAATTTTGCCGGTGACCAATGCCCCACTTTAAAGTTTAAACCCTCACTACACCGTCATCAACTCCAGCTCCTGTAACAAAGCCCTACACTGTCTCCCCCGACAAATGCCAATTATCAGTCTAACCCCAACAGTCTGTTTCCTTCCAATCCTAGACTCCGCTAAAGAACGCCAAATTCATGGTGCTAGAAGCTCCTCGGATTTTGGCTCTACAAGTTCCAATTTTCTGGCAACAAATGGTGGGTTTCTGAGCATTTCCAACTATGGGAAACGAAAACGTCGTTTTGACCGTGTTATCAAAGCTGCTGCATCTGCAAATGATTACTATTCTACTCTAAATGTTAGTAGGAACGCCACTTTGCAGGAAATCAAATCAGCCTACAGAAAGCTCGCTCGTAAGGTTCGTCTTTTGGGTATTATTGAGAATACATTTGGAATGTGATTGATTCTTGATATCTTATATCCTTTGTCAACAGTACCATCCTGACCTTAACAAGGGCCCTGGCGCAGAAGACAAGTTTAAAGAAATAAGTGCAGCATATGAGGTAAAAAATAGAAAATAGAAAATAGAAACAGAAAGCGGTGGATCATTTGTGATTTCTTGTAAAAGAGAATATGTTTCCTTTAGGAGAGAAAAAGAGACAATAGACAGAATTGTTTTTAACTTGGATAATGACCGTAATATATACTCTCATTCTCACTGATATTCTGAAATAAGATTGTTACCTAAATTATTCCAATATAGGAACAGATACCTCCTGAATAATAATATCAAACCTCCGTTTAACTAATAAGAAATTAGGCGTGAAGTGTTTATTGGCACGTCATTTAAGCGTGGTTCTTTACACAATCACCTTCTAGTTCTTTGTTTCTATTACTTCCATATGTTGATCAAGTTTTAGTGTAGGTGCTATCAGATGACGAGAAGAGATCTTTATATGATCGCTTTGGTGAGCGGGGCCTGCAGGGAGAGTATGATGAGTCCGGTAGTGGACCACTGGGTGTAAGATCTTACATCAACTTTATGCTCTCAACCGTGTGCTTGTGTAGAAATTTCCTATTTACCATACTAAGACTCTCTTTAATATAAAGTTAATTGGGTCAAATGGTCATTAAGTGAGGGTTCTCTTTTTTTTTTTTTTTCCTTCTGAATACATGGGCCTAGAGAATCAAGTTTCAATTTATTGTCAACAATCATCAGTGATTCTCTATTCTCAATTCTCAATTTTCAATTCCCAATTCCCAATTATAATGTTAACATTTCAGGTGGATCCTTTTGAAATATATAATGCATTTTTTGGCGGTACTGATGGATTCTTTGGAGGAAGAAATGAAGAAGGCAATATTAATTTCAACTTGAGAAATATGAGAAATCATGATCTTGATATTCGGTAACAATCATGAGCTTGCTTTCAAAATTTATTTTAACTTACCTAGACTGTTTGTATTTCTTTGATTAGTTTGGATGAACTTGGGTAAAGAAAAGCATGTCAATATACTATAATTTTGATATATCCACTATAGTTTAGAGTTAACCCTCTCCTAAGTTGAGATACTTGTTTAGCTTCATCCCTAGATGCATGAAATATTGTGCTTTTATACATCCATACATATATATATTAGTTGTATTTGAAACACAATTTTTTGTATCCTTAAAACATCTGACAAAATTCTTTCATGATGCTTTTCCACCCTCATGTAATGATGTGACGTGAGACATCATATAAATACACACACACACACACACATTGCTAGTTGCACCTTCATGTAATGATGTAACATGAGACATGGAAGGGTGATTGGCAAACTTGAAGTTCTAATAGAAATTTGTACACCTGGACTTGGGTTTTTGGCTTACCTATGCCAAGTCTGGAACTTGCCATTGTAGTTTCTATTAGATGAAGTTGATAGATAGAGTACTTATTATTATTTTTGAAATAGCACCTGACTCAAATGACATGAACTCTTCCATTATTCCTTTAAATAATAGAGGTACACACTATATTGTCATGCACTTTATCAGATTGATGTAGCAGATCTTTACATTTTTCTCCCTTATCATGTGTCTTGCAATTATGTAGTTTGCTAATTGGAAAATTAGAATTTTTGGTTTCTCAATGACTCAGGCATGAACTATATTTGAGCTTTGAAGAATCAGTTTTTGGAGCAAAGAGAGAAATTGAATTTTCCTCTTTTGAGACGTGTGATAACTGCAGTGGAACTGGTGCAAAATCTAGTCGTTGCATAAAATTATGTGCTGATTGTGGTGGTAAAGGAGGGGTAATGAGAACTCAAAGAACAGCATTTGGAATGATATCACAGGTAATTTGACATACTTAATGGATTTACTGCTTTTCATTCTGAATTCTTTTATCCTTTTTGTGTTGATCCTTTGAGGATGTGTAGGGGATATACTTTAGTCTATTATGCATGTATCATTTATCTGGATGGATGTTATTTGGGTTTCTTGAAGGCTATGTTTTCTTCTTTAGTTATTTGGTAGCATAATGTGGACTTCACAGAGAGGTTTAAGCAAGAAAGAAGCTCAAATAATTATTTTATCTTCAGTCTGATTCTGAAATATAATTTGGATGTTGAACATAACAACCCTCCCCCCCAAACCAAATTTATTCTTCCGTACACAATGTTCTTTCTTTCTTTTTGTTGTGCATGTACAAGACTTCAGGGAAAAAAAAAAGCAGCACATGAGAACAATAAATGAATTTGGAGCTAAAGAAGCAAATCTAAAACTTCAACAACAAAGTTGGCCTGATGAGTAATTAAAGAAGACTAAAGAAAAGAATTGAGGATATCTTCTAAAAGTCGAAAGCCTATAATTTAAATAACAACTACCTAGTGGCAAGCACTATCAGTTCCAAAATTCCCGTGTCTAGTTATCTGACCAACGATTCAACCAAGTAGCTATAGTCAACAAGTTTTGAGGGAAGAGCTAAAAGCGTAAATCAGTTATTTAAGTTTTGAGGGAAGAGCTAAAAGCGTAAATCAGTTATTAGGAAGGCTTGGTAGAGATCATCACAGCACCAAAGACTACAAACAGCGGTCTATAGCTAATTTCCAAAGCAACAACTTAAGCAAATATACTGAGACATTAACATTTAGAAATAGGAAAATACATGGATTGAAACCTTCATACAAGATGCTAAGAAGAGATGGAAATGGTTGTCTTGGAGACTAATCCAGCATGAGATCAAACTTTGGCTGGATCCAACTGTTTTTCCAGTTTGTAGTCTCCTCCCAAGATATCAGATTCTTGAGTGGGTTTCATAAAAATGAAAGGGCAGGTAATATTCTTCTAATCCACCTCTTACATAAAACTTTATCAAAAAACAAGTCTTTAGATTGAGTGCATTGGCATCTTATAGGGAAAGGCAAGTGCTTATGGATATTCAACTTCTTCAAAAGCTGAACCCCGAATCTGAAAAGAGAGTGCCACTGGGTAAGGACAAAGAGTTGATAATAGACTTGTATTGTGAATCCTCTAACTTCTTCATTTCCCTTATCTAGTGGAAAGTGGGAAATTGATGATAAAGATCTAACAGCAGAAAAACTGAAAGAAATTGCCGCAGAAAGGTTCACAAATTATCTGCATAAGGAAGTCGGAATCTTTTGTTTTTGACTCCATGGATGTTATCTCAAGCCATAAGCTAGACACAGTTTAACTTTGTTAAATGCTTTCCTCTAAAACTTCTTCCTGCTGTATGTATTTTGGTATTTCCTTCCATTCATGACAATTCTCTATGTATGCTGTGTATTACTTGCTCTAGCAACACTATATTGAAACTTTAAAATATTTTATAGATGATACTGTGGATTATATAGGTGTCTACATGCTTAAAATGTAATGGAGTTGGCAAGATAATCACTGATCACTGTCGAAGTTGTGGAGGCAATGGCAAAGTAAGGTCCAAAAGAAGTATGAAAGTGGTCATCCCTGCTGGCGTGGATAATGGAGCAACTATGCAAATTCAAGGGGAGGGTAATTTCGACAAGAAAAGGTGGGAATGATTAACATTTTTGCATCTGAATATACTGTACAGATAGAATTTTCCCATTTATCTTTGAAGTGGTGGTGTTTTTTATTATCTTCTGTGACTTAAACAACACTTTTAATTGAGAGAATATGAAGCCTACGAAGCGTAGATAAATTGTTTGCCGCTGTATATTTCGATTGTAATTGCCTTTATATTCTTTGCTTAGAAGACAGCCTTGTTTGAAAGGTTGAATATCTTTCCCATTTTTATTAACACTAAATGCTTTCTAGCACATTGTATCCTAGTTTATGTGGCTCTTGTAATTGCAGGTTAAAATATCTGTGTGATAAAAATCCTAAGGTTTTATCTCTAGAAAGAAAAAGTTTGGGTTTGATTATGCTGTATCATTGCTCTATTTTTCTACTGCTTTCTTTGGAATCTGTGTGGTTTATCCAACCTTTTTTTAAATTCCAGTGCTGCTGGATATCCTATCTATCCATAGTTTGATAGGAATTTTTTTATTGGAGGCAGTTAAAAAAGAAATAAATAAAGCTTTTTATCACCAGTGTTGGTTGCTCTCAGAAATCTCTTTCGCATGTGGTTAGATCTTTGAAGGTTTTGTTTGATTCATGATTATGCTATTTGAAGTATAATTGATGTGGATCCTAAGGGTGTACTCCCCATATGGGGTTTCTTTCACGTTAACTACCTACGATGAGATAAAATCGAGATTATTGTCAGCTGTGCATGTTTGAAATATGTACTTGCATTACACAAATTGTTTACATTTACTATGATTTGATTGCTGGAATGCAAGGGAAGCCCATATGTTAGAAGAAAAGGTTACAAATTTCTTTCCTGTATTCATTTATCTGACAGAGGGGTTGCTGGTGATCTGTTTATCATCCTCCATATAAATGAAAAGCGTGGAATCTGGAGAGATGGCCTCAATCTTTATTCAAAGGTCAATATTGATTATACTCACGCAATACTGGGTGCTGTATTAAAGGTAATTTTAATCTGTAATATTGTGACGAAAAAGACAAACTCTTCAATTTGTTTTCAACTTTTCCAGAGACTTCTTTATGAGTGGATCAATTGAAGTTGTTTTCCCAAAACAAGGTGATGTAGGACAAATAGAAGAATTATTAACTAGTAGCTAAAAGCACAAAATTGAGAAATATGACTGATATTAGGCTGCTGGAATATCAAGTTTCAAGGTCGAATTTTTGCTAGGAATGCTGAAATTTCAGATTTTGTATAGCTGAAAATTTAAGGTTTGATTGTTGAAAATTTAGGCTTATGATTTTATGGTTTAATATGGCTAGAATATAGGTTTGAGATGGCTAGAATGTAGGTTAGGTTTGCTAAATTTAGTAAAGAGCACAAAGAATGGAAAGTAGGAAACTAGGAATCACTCCTAGGGTCTAAGAATCACTCTTAGAAGAAAGCATCACACCTTCTAGTAAAAAATTCAAGTTTGTAGAAGAATTCAAGATTGCTTATTATTGATGAAGAGTTGAATACACACATATATATAGAGAGAGTCTTCCTTATTTTAGTAGGAAAGAATTTCTAACAAATTTAAGTCCTATTCTAATAAAAATTCTATAAGTCCTAAACAACTAGGATAACATATGTAAAATATAATATCATATTTAACTTACTACTGCTTCCTATCTAATAAGAAATCCTAACATAATTTAAATTTCAGCTCTTATCTTTTGTTGTCAACTCAATTCTCAATCTTCATCCCACCAAATTAAGACTTGTGATTGACTAATTTTTTCTCTTTTATTTCTTCTATATACTTTAAGTTCTTTTGCATCACAAGGCTTCATTTTTTTCCATTGCCTTGAATAGCACAACATCTTGTGTAGTACACTTCTTGAAATATCATCATATCTACTTGTTCTTTAACTTTCAATAATATAAACCAGAGACACTATTGTATTGACAAGTTAGATTTATTCGCTGATCAGTTTCAAAAGATCAAGAGAACTGACATGCTCTTCCTTCTTTGCTTTCTGGATATTTTTCGTTTTTTTTTCTGTTTTGGTACGATGATACCACTCACTGGACCTGCGTTATCGTGTTCTTTTGGATAATTCTAGCTACAATTTGTTTTTGTTGTTGTTACAGTTGCTCTTAAAGCTGTAAAGCTTTTAGGACCTGGACTCTAGCCTTCTTGTTAATTGAAATATATGCGTCAACATTGATCTAAGGAAGAGGAGAAGAATTGTGATGTTAAGAAGGTGGTGAAAATGTGTCAAGGCCTACCAAGTAAATAGAGGAATAAAGGGGCCTTTCAGTTTAGTCTTTATAAGAACCTTAAACACTCGTATTCCTGTGAATTGAAAATGCTCATAAATGGGTTGTCAGTCTACAGAGTTTTAACCCTATCATGTAGCAACAGCCACTGCATTATCTAAAGAGACTGTTTTCATCTAGGTCCTTTATATTTATGAAACAGATTTACAAAGATCTTCCTTTCTGGTATCAGAAGTGCCAGTCTTGGAGGACCTTATTTCTTTTGGTGTTAAAGATGGGTTGCAGTTATTCCCATCACTTGCATAAAATTATCAGTCAACTGTATATGCTACTTGAGGGAAAGTAGATCATTATAATTGTATTTAAACTCTGATAACTTCTGAAAACTCTCTTCGCTGCATTTTCATATTCTTTTTCTGTGTGTATTTGCTCCATATTTCAATTGTTGATGCTGCATATTTGGCTTAACATGGTTAAGCATTATCTTTTGTCTTCTGTACCCTTTACTCATTTTGCTGTGATATTGATTTGATGCACAGTTTCCTTTTAAGTTTCCAGTGAACTACAACCCATGGGCCTTTTATGGCTTTTAGTAAGGCATTTTAATTGTATTTGAACAATATCAGGTAGAAACTGTAGAGGGTTTGAAAGATCTTCAAATTCCTTCTGGAACTCAGCCTGGAGAGACAGTAACATTGTCAAAGATGGGGGTCCCAGATGTTAATAAACCTAATATTCGTGGTGACCATCACTTCACTGTAAATGTCATGATCCCAAAAGTAATCAGGTCTGAGTATAACTTCCTTCACAAAAGAATACTTTTCTGTAGGGCTTATGATAATTCATATCTTTTTACGTGTATATTTATGTGTATGCTTATGTCCACATGTCAACACATTAGAGTTGGTAATCAATTCCCGTCTCCCGTCTCATTGTAGTCAGCTTCTGTGCATTGCATATGAAAGGCATTTTAATAATCTCCATTTGCTTAAATTAATGCATGTCCCTCATTTGCTTTGATGATTTAGTCTCTGCTGATGAGTTAAGCACATGGACTCCTGAATCCAAACTGTTCACTGTGGCTTTTGTTTCTACAGCTGCAGATATAAATTGACTTATATTGATATTATCATGAAACTATATTTTGCTAAAATGAGCAGTTTAGTGGATTGAATGTTCCTTCCAATTAAGGGACTGGTATATAAAAGCAAAGGGCAATGTCCATGTATTGTAGACATACTTTGCATAATTGAGATGCAAGTCATCATTAGCATTGAATAAATCTGCTGTTCAAATTGCTTGGCTGAATATTTTTCACATGGTGAATGTAGGAAAATTTGAGTAGCTCTAATCAGTTCTTTCAAGTTTAAATCATTTGGTTATGCTGTTTGCAGTTGTCAATATTTGGATGAAGGTCAGTTTTGGACTCTTGGTCTCCTTGGCATATAATGGTTGTCTGGGCATAAACTTTGACAGTCATATTGTGGTCTCCTGTTTTGAATATCTGACGTTATATTGTTGATTAGAGACAAAATTAATTTGTAGCATACCCTGGTTAGTTTTTTACTTGCATGATGATGAGAAGTTTAAATTTTTGAATACTTATGGTAAGTGAATGCCACTGCTGTTTAAAATTGGACATGCATGTCTGGTGGGAAGGTGCTGCTTGCTTTGGTTCTTTTCTCATTATTTTTGCTGATATGTTTATGAACTTACTCTGGGCATATGACAGTGATGAGGAACGCTCTCTTGTAAAGGAGTTGGCTTCACTTAGCTCCTACAGAAAAGAACATGCGGTTGCTTCCAGCGACTCTGGTATTGTCCATTTTTCTCTTCTTTGAGTCTGCATGAAACTATATACGTAGATGATGCAGCATATAGCATATACAGTCCTTTCGTTAATGTATCATATTTGTGCATATGTGGGTGTGTCAGCGATGGAATTGTATGCATACAAGAAGTTGGGTGCATAAAGGAAATTATTGATAACTGATTTGGATTTTGAATTACCTTATGATGAATACCTTAAGGTTTGAGTGATCTAAATAGGGTGATATTTACTTTTGGGGCTCAAACCATAACGGTAAACACTTGATCTTCTTTTTTATACTCTTCCCTGTAGTCATAAATTCCATCTCATCGCCAAGGATGTGATAGTTCCTATAATGAAGTGTTTTTTTTTTTTTTGCATGATGATGCTTGTTAGGATCCCCAAATATTATTGTAAGTTGATCCGCGCACTTGTGCATGCATTTGATGATATGTTTATGACTAACTTCTTCACTGGATGTGTCTTGTATGTTTTTGTAATCATTTCCATACATGGTGGTTACTATGGCTTTGAAGTTATCATTTTATAACTGCGCATTTTCAGGGATATCTGATCCTAATGTTGACGGAGCAAGGAAAGAGCCCACCCCAGGAGATGGAATCAGTCGTGTTGCATCTCTGTGGAAGTCAATTAAAAACTTGTTAGGGTATATAACTCCTTTCTCATGTTTTGGGAATTTCACTAGAAGAAAGTGAATGAATGAGAAAATAAAGCAGTTGCCTGTGATCTTAAGTGTTCTTTATGATTATCTTTTAAACTTTAAATAGGACCAAGATTGTGTTAAACTAATGATCAAGGAACTGATACAGGACATGTTGGATACTATCGAGTTACGTTATAATTGCATGGTGTCTGTCACCCTGTCCTTGTACGTCTTTAATTGTTAGTGAATTTGCAGGCGAAGGCAATCGCAGGAAAGGTTTGCATCAGTTACTGTCAACACATCAGTTCTGTTGCGGCAGTCTAGCAAACATGATTCCTCGCTTATGTTCTCAGCTATAGCAGTTTGCATTTTAACTTGTATCATGTGTTTCAAGCTCGGGATCGATAAACATGCATTATCTCAGAGAAGAAATTGTTACCCTCATTCCAAGAAAACATGAAAGAAAAGCCTTGAAAGTTGTTTTTCAGCCAAGATTATGATGAGGCAAACTGCTGAAGGTATAAATTTTATCACTTTGAAGCCGTGATGTGGGTGTGTACAGATTTTGTAGAACCGGTCCAAGTTGAAGAATATGAGGTAGTAAGATTGTTGTGGATGCATTCGTTGGCAAAGCATACAAAAGGAAAGGGAAGGATGCTGAGGTGGATAATGGTTGTTAAGGTG
>JANQAP020000210.1:1364265-1378210 GCA_026874005.2 Erythroxylum coriaceum | reverse complement strand
CACTTCTCTGTAATTTTACTTTCTATTGCTTGCTTTTTAACAATTTCCTTCATATTATTTGGGCTATTAAAATAGAACCTTATTGGCAATGTTAAAACATGTTCATGGCATCAGCTAGTGTTATCCCTACAAAAGAAAAGAGAAAAACACCCACTTAGTTCTCTATGTTAGTTCTCTATGGCCCTGCTGTTATCTAACTTATTAGCTTGTCAATATGTATGATGTTTTCAATTATTGTTCTGATCTCTTCATACTTAACTTAGAAATGTCATTCAAGTACCTTTCATGGACACATTCCTTGCTGCTGCTGTTTGATAAATGCAATTTGCTAAAATCTGAGCATCATACATTATGTGCTGCTTGTGGAATAACCTCAATTTACCATTTATTTTTTTAATGGATTACAGAAGCATACTATCAGGTTATTAAAGTTTCAGAAATTTGCAAGATACCTAGTAGCAATGTCAGTTGTTGCTATAGGTTACATTATGTAGTTATTTTGGTATTAGAGGATCTATTGCACCTTTAACTTTGTAGATGCTAGTAGTCATGTTTATTGTTTCTTCCTGCTGCTTCAGCGCTTTGAATGGAGTTGCTAAAGTATGGAGTATACCTCGAGTAAACAAAATCTCGACTTTGAAGAGACACACAGAACGTGCAACTGATGTTGCATTTTCTCCTGTCCATAACCACTTGGCCACTGCATCAGCTGACAGAACTGCATGTTTATGGAACACTGATGGTTCCCTGCTAAGGGTTTTTGAGGGTCATCTAGATCGTCTTGCTCGCATTTCTTTCCATCCATCAGGAAAGTACTTAGGAACTACTAGTTTTGACAAGACATGGAGGTTATGGGACATAGATACTGGTTTAGAGTTACTACTTCAAGAAGGTCATAGTAGGGGCGTCTATGGGATAGCCTTCCATCATGATGGATCTTTAATAGGGTCTTGTGGACTAGATGCACTAGCACGTGTTTGGGACCTACGAACTGGAAGAAGTATTATGGCTTTAGAAGGGCATGTCAAACCAGTAAGATTTCAACTATCTTTTTCTAAATTTCTTGAAATCTCTCAGCTTATGCTGAAGACATAATTGTAGAACACGTAATATGTCTAATTGTTTCCCTATGTAGGTTTTTGGTATCAGTTTTTCCCCCAATGGCTACCATCTGGCAACTGGTGGTGAAGATAATAGTTGCCGAATATGGGATTTGAGGAAGAAGAAGTCCTTATATACAATACCAGCACATTCAAATCTTGTATCACAAGTGAAGTTTGAGCCTCAAGAAGGATATTACCTAGTCACTGCTTCCTATGACATGACTTCTAAGGTTATTTTTTTCCCGGTTATTTTTTTCCCAATTTCTGCTACTGTTTTTCCCAAGTTTTTTTGTGTGCTTTTGTCAAATCCTTTGTTCATTTGAAGGAATTGTCTATTTTCCATCATCAATTGGCAAGACATTGTTTGATCCTTTTCGTGAAAAGCATAGTTAATATTACTCGTATGGTGCTTGTATTCAACAGGTTTGGTCTGGCCGAGATTTCAAGCCTATAAAAACATTGTCAGCTCACGAAGCAAAAGTCACTTCAGTGGATATTGGTGCTGGTAATTTCCATAAATGGCAGATAACAAAGTTCACTTTGATATTAATTTCCTGGATTGAACCACTTTTATCAACACTTCACAGTTATATTTACATATTTATTCAGAAACAAGTTTGGTCTGAAATTTATTTTCAGCAAAGTACTTTTAGATGTAAATTATGCTATACAGATTCTGTGAATTCTTGCCTGTGTTTAATGTTTTGAAGCTGAGCAGACAAGAATCCTCTGTAAAAATCTGTATTTTCCCCTTAAAAATAAACTTTTTATTCAAAGGAATGTAAAAGCATCTTTTACGAATTGATGATTGCTTTTTTTGATGTCTTGACAACAGATGGTCGATACATTGCTACTGTCTCACATGATCGTACAATCAAGGTTTGGTGCAGCAATAATAATGAAAATGAGAATATGGATATGGATTGAGTAGCCTTCTGTCATTCCTTGGTGTCAAAAGAAATATCAATTATGCTTTCTAACATTGGCTGATCGAAACCTAAGTTTTGGGTTCTTGGGCTGCAGTGTGCTTTGCTATGAATCTCTTCTACATCTGTTCTTTCTTATAAGGTGCTTTTCCTTTATGATCCGATGAAATATTCCTGCTTATTTAAGCTGACAGTTTTTTTTCTAAATATCATTGTTTTACTTGATTTGCAGTTTTATGAAATATGTGATTCGATGATGGCATTTCTTTTGCATTTTTTACTTGTTATGGGCTTTCTGAGCATTTTGATGATATATATGTTTTACATTTCTGATCAATTGAAGATGACTAGTTGGTTTTGCTAATATTTAGATACATTTTCTTCTCAATTTACCCCCCCTGAATGGTTGCACTGCTGCATCCTCACACCTTGAATTAAAGATTAAAAAGATTCATAAGAATAGAACTAGAGCCGCGTCAAAACAGCCGGTTATGTTCATGTTAAGATATACATGTCTATTAAAATAATTTCGGGCAGGAAAAAGAATGTGGATTGGCTGGATTAGATCCACCCCAAAGATGCTCTTGAGAAGCTCAGGCTGACAACGAGATTAAGATGCACGATCAATTGGTTTCCTGTATTCCAATCCGAAGTCCAGTAATGCTCTCAATTTTAAAATAGACCTGTAAAACAAGCATTTCCCAGTCTAATGGATAGCTAAAATTCCCTGATTTAAAGGCTTTATTAATCTCAAGCGTCACTTGTGTCGAGTTTTTACATATAACTTTGCGGTGTGTCATTGGATTCGAAGGAAAAGACTAGGACTGATTTGATTATTTTACCTACTGTTAATGAATATGATGTCTGATGCTGCCTACCAATCAAACGTGATCAAAATACCCTCTTCTACATTTGTTCTGTACTGCAAGTGCCTCAAATTCATGTGCTTTGCAGAAATCCTCTGAACCCCTTCTACTCCTAATGGGACTACTAGTATTAATATAGAATTTTCAGGAAGAGAATCTTGGTTAAGCCCGCTCAATGAACGCCCAACACATCACAGGAATTCATAATTTGAGCAGATCCTGGCAGGTTGGCATCAGCTTCTGCAACTACACTGAATCCCGATCTTTTAGCCAGTCTAACAATGTCAGCCCACGTGTGAAAACGCTCGAAATGATTAACAGTCCAGGCCTTTTCTTCTTAACATCCTTGATTTTGATGGAAGTTGTTTTGCTTAAAGAATAGGAAGTTCTGAAGAACTTTTTGAAGTCCTTTATAGAGCATTCCCGATACTGAAGGATCTATCAGCTTTTTGTTAGTTAGACGTCTACAAATGGGAAGCAACCGATGCCTTGTATATTATCAATGTCTACAGCCTCATATTTGGATAATGCTAACTTTTCCATCAACCACGGTGGTTGGTTGCTAATAAGAAACGATGGTTCTCCGTTTGAGTGAAGCAATGATTTAGGCATGTGTAAAACTAGAGAAAAACTTGGGAGAAAATATTTCCCTTGATTTCTGGAAAATTATGTGTATTTACAAAGGGTCCCCAAGGTACACATAACTAACACTACTCTTAAATAAGGTGATACACTAACTCCTAATTATGATTCAGTAACTCCTAATTACATTTACACATGTATTTTAATACCCTTTTTCAAGTTGGCTCATGCACATCATAAATTCCAACTTATCAAACAAGTATTGAAATTGTGATCGTTCAAGAGCTTTGGTGAAGATATCCAACAGCTGAAATTGTGACCTTACGTACAATGTAACAATAGTGACTGCTTGAACTTGCCCTCTAACAAAGTAACAATCAATCTCTATGTGTTCGTACATTCATGAAACACCAGGTTAGCGATTATATGAATAGTAGCCTGTCACAAAATCATGGGTTCATGATGAAGCACACCTAAAAAAGTCAATAAAGACTTCAACCATACCATCTCACTAGTAGCTACAAGTATCATCCTATCCTCGGCTCTCTAACGTAGTTACAGTCAATGTCTATATGTTTGATGCATTCATAAAACACTAAGTTAGCCGCTATATGGATAATAGACTGATTGTCACAAAAAAGGGTCATGGGTTCACAGTGAACTACAACTAAAGAAGCCAATAAAGACTTCAACCATACTATCTCACTAATAGTTGCAGCCGTCACAATGTACTCAGCTTTTGCTAATGATTTGGACACAGTACTCTGTTTCTTTATCTTCCATGAGACTAGTGATTGACCGAGCATCATGAAATAGTTGGTATCAGACAAACAGTTGTAAATGTATTTAAAAATTACTGTATCATAATTAGAAGTTTGTGTTTTACTTTATTTAGGAGTACTGTTAATTATATATGCCTTGGGTACCCGTTATACGTACACATAATTTTTCAGAAATCAAGGGGAATATGTTCTCTTCATTTTTTCTATAATTTTACATGGCATCATAGCATGTTGAGAGAAACCCTAGAACTAACATTCCCCAAAGTCATCGTCCACATAGCTGCATCAGTGCAATTTTGCTTGCCAGTCAACAATTCCTTCTCCCTCCTCTCTTTTCACGTCGTCTTCCTCTTGTAGTCAATGGTCGATACCACAATGAAGACCTCGATGCTGAAGAAGATTGTTAATCTGTCATTATTATTTTTCTTGTATCCATTGGACAATCCAAGAGCGATGATTACAATGTGCCTCTAAAATGTTGAAAACTATAATATGTGAGAAAAGGCTATGATGAACAATCTCAAGGTAAGGAATAAATTGGGCTTCATCAATGGTTGTTTGGAGAAGCCAGCAGCTAATTCACCTTAAGTGAGTTGTTGGGAAGCCAACAACTCTATGTTGATTTCTTTGATTTTTAACTCGATCAAGAAATCCATTCAGCCTAGAACTGCTTACGAGGAGACTAATAAGGTAGTTTGGGATGATCTATAAGATTATTTTTCAATCAACAATACCCCGCATATTCTTGAATTAAAAGGGAGATCGCTTTGTTCCGACAGCAAGCCATGAACGTGATGACTTATTATACAAAATTGAAGGAAATATGAGATTAGCTCAGTAGCTATTCCAAAGTCTCAAATTATACTTACAGAGCTGCGTACGAATTTCTTTACAAGCGCAAAACAGAAAAGATGAATCAATTCCTTATAGGGATAGATGATGCAATTTTTGAAACTATTCGATCTTAGGTATTAAGCATGGATCCTCTGCCTACCGTCTACAAGGCTTATTCTTTGATTACTAGAGAAGAACACCATATGTCTATTATTTGAGACCAAGAAGAGCATGTCGAAACAGTGACCTTAACGGTGCAAATTGTAGCTAAACCAAACCCTAATCTTAAAGTTGGACAATCATGATAGAAAAGAGGTAGTAAGAGGCGGTGCACACACTATGATAAGAGTAACAACAAATTTTTGAAATATTTTAAGGTCATCAACTATTCCATTTGTGGAGGGGACCATGACGTGGAAATCACAATGAGTTAGCATACAGTTGAGAGTGGGTCAACTTAGGAGATAGGTAAGCCCCAGATGGGCTCAAACTTTTCAGGCCATATGAGGAAAATAGAGCAGTAGCAACATTCGAAGTCTGTCGAGTGAACAATTTTAGGAACCATTAACACTTCTAGATCGTGATAACTCCAATAAGCTTTAAGGATTCTAAAAACTTTTAATGGATATTACACAGTGGGACATCTAATCATATGGCAAGTTGCTTGAATTAAATGTGTAATATCAAAGAAGCAGCGCCTCTACCACTAATTTTGCCTAATGGAGTAAAAATGATTGCGACGATGATGGGTAAAGTCATGTTAAGTCAAGAAGTGACTTTGATTAATATCTTTTATATACCTGGTTTGACTTGCAATTTGATTTCCATGTGTCATTTGATTACTGAATTAAATTGTCAGATTCTGTTCACTAATGAACTTTGTGTAATATAGGAATGTTCCTTGAAGATATCGATTGAAGTGGGTGAGCTTTAGGAGGGGAATATACCACTTTCAGTCTACGAGGCTACATTTAGCTATGAAGATTACAAGAGTGGACTCTTTCATGGTCTGACATCGATATTTTGGACGTCACTTAAGTTAACACTTTTCTTTTATTCCTGATATTAGTAGGATAGATTTTAAAAAGAGAATATCTACGATGCTTATTTTTTAGCCAAACAAACTCGTTCTCCTTTCATATTGAGTAACAAGAATGATGCAAGTTGCTTCTTATATACTGTGATTTATGGGGGCCTTATCATAAGGCATCATCTTGTGGTGCATGCTATTTTATTACTATTGTGAATGATAGTAGTTGATCACTTTGGGCTTATTTATTGAAAGAAAAAAGTGAAGCTAGTCGATACCTAATAGATTTTTGTAAATTGCTCGAAAGTCAATTTAGAAAGATTGTTAAGCGCATATAGAGTGATAATGGGTTGAAGTTTGATTTAGGGCCAACACAAGAATTCTATAAAGAGAAGGGCAATGATAATGAAACTAGCTACACGGATACACCACAACAAAAGAATAGTTTAAAGGTAGAAAAGGAACTTCAATTTAAGCTACTTGATCTATTTAATTTTAGGGTGAATGTATTTTAACAATGACTTATATGATAAATAGAATGCCAATTGTTAAATTAAACAAACAATTACCTTATGATATTTTGTCTGGTGTGAGGCCAACCTACGAACATGTTAAAATATTTGGCTATTTGTGTTATGCATACAATAATCTAAACTAAAGGATAAATTTGAGGTTAGAAGTAGGTGATATATCTTTGTAGGATATCCATATCGGAAGAAAGGTGATAAGAGTGAAGACAAAATCGAGAGTGAAAATCTTGAGTTAAAGGGCAGTGTGAGTGATTCTTGTGAGTAGATTGGTAGATTTTAAGGAGCAGAGAGTAGACCATGCGGAATGACTCACTAACTGGCTCAATTGAGAGGTTGTGTTATTTATTCCACTATTATAAGAGGTTTGGGGACCTTTTTGATCAAGATTAAGCCTCAGTTGTACCATTATGGCTGCTTAGGACAGTAATACATATGGCTAGGGTAGGCAAGTGGTGCAAAGGAGCATATATGTTTGATTAAGGCGGGGTAGGCACCTTTTAGGTTGTCATTACAATAGTAGCATGTACAAGTGCAACTGTACACGGACATACATAGGGGGTTTATTTGAAATTGTTCTCAATTGAAACAAAAATTTAAGGCCCATAATATATCGTCCTAAAATCTGTTGAAGAATAATCAAATGAAGATTGATCTTACCCCTCTTCGAAGCCACCATAACATGAAAGCTCCTCAAGTACTCCTTATCCTTTAGCGAATTATGTAAAGTTGGATAATTTTATCAGGATCATTAAGCATTTTTGGCATCCATAACCTCAGAGGTTAAGCCTAAGAGCTATGCAGAGGCTATGAAAAGTGAAAAATGGCAAGATATGATGACTTGAAAAAATTTTGCTCATTGAAGCGAATAAAACATGGTCTTTGGAGACTTTGCCACTTAGAAAGAAGCTGATTAACTAGCAATACAATATAAGACTCACTCAAGGCAGAAAAAGGAGTTTGGGTTCACCTGATCGGAGATCTTACTTCATAGCTCTTCCTCGTATCTAATCAGTTGATTACATACGAGATTATTAATAATACCCTTTTTTTAAGAATGTCAATAAATTCTAAAATCCATTTCAGCATCCGGTTGCAACATTTTTTACCTGTAACCTAATGAAAGGGAAGAATGAAATGATTGTCATAGCTTATAACAACAATAGATTAAAGTTTTTGATAACTAAGATGATCATTGGTGATGAACAAACACCCTTTAGTGTTGATAGTAGAAACTTTAAGATGTTACTTGCTTCACTCCAACCAACATTCAAGATACTAACTCGGAATACTATAAAGAAATATATTTTCAAGATATATAAGGATCAAAAGAAAGACATATTAAAGATGTTCAAGTAATGATGGACAAGTAGCCATCATATTAGACATGTGGATAGTTGATAAAAAAAAGAAAGGTTTTATGGCAATAACGTAACATTTATTGACAATGACTAGACTTTATACGGTCGTCTACTGAGGTAAATTATATTTTTAATATTGTTATCATTTATTTATTGATTATATTATAATTGATATTTGTTTTTTTCTTAAATGGTACATCTATTTATGTGTTAGCACCACATACAAGTGAAAGATTGGCAACTGTGTTAGTGAATTGTTTAATGGATTGAAATATTGACACCAATGTATCTATCATTAATCTCAATAGCTATAGCACAAATGATGCAATGATCAAAAAGTTAAAGACTAAGTTACACGTTTGGAGATTATTTGTTAGTGGGAAGTTATTCCATATGCATTGTTTTGTGCATATTGTAAATTTAACTGTGAATGATGGGTTGGAGGTGATAAATGAAGTGGTAAAGTCGATCTAAAATAGGATAGTGTGTTGGAGTACAACACTCAAGATAGAAGATAAAGGGGTTTATTTTTATTATCAATTGTTATATAGTGATCGGGCTCAAGAGCATGTTGATATCATTAAAAAAATCTATTATGATTTGTTTAATAATTATCAATAAAGATTGGATAAAAACCAGGATTGTAATAGTTTAGCTCCAACTTCATATTTAACTTTAGCTTTAGTTCATAAGCTTAGTGTGAATCCTGCATTTGCAAAATTCATTAAAGAAAAAAAAACTAGGACTTCTTACGATATGATGGAGTTAGACAACTATTTGGAGGCATGTGTTTCGACCGAAGTTGAAAGTGTGGAGTTTGTTATATTGCAATAATGGAATAAAAATAGAAGTGCTTTTCTAATCTTATAAGAAATTGCATGATATCTCTTAGCAATTATAGTATCTACTGTTACTTTAGAGTCTACTTTTAGTACTGACAGTCAGATAACTTCATATGTGTATATGAAGTTAGTTAGGTGATGAAGATATTAAGGGTAAATTGTATTCTTTATAATATATTGGTTTTTTTTTACCTTAATAATTTTAACAATCTTATCTTATATTATCTTTTTATATTAACGCGGATACTAGAGAGAGATGAATCTTTTACTAAAAATTTTTCGAGAAAATATTCGATGATAAAGGTATATTTAATTGTTGGTTATCATGTGTTGAATATTTATTTAATACAATTGTCGCATAATCAGGTATAATTTATTTCTACATGTAGATGAAGTGTTGTGAACTACTGACGATCCTAATTATAAGGATTAGTTATTCCCTTTCTTTTACTACGAGTTTGTTATTTTTAATCTTTACTTTCAAATTTAGTATTTTTTCACGTGATTGCTCTGGATTCTTTCAATTGAACATATAAATCTTTACTTGTGTGTTTTTAAATAGGTTGAAAAAGAAAACTTTATGATATTATCTCTACCTATTGACTCAACTTCAATCTCCATTCTCCAATTATGATTGAAAATTTCTTTTTGACTCTTTTAATCTTTTTCATTTGAATAATATTAGAACAATGATACTTTTTGTTTTGATAATAAAATAATTTTCATAATATTACTACGATATTTGTTGCATAGGCAAACTCATGAATTCATATTAATTTTTCATATTTGAATGAACCAAACACCATTTTATAGTTAGAATTAGATTAGAAAATATTAAGTAGCAAAAAATGATAATTTAAAGCGATATTAATTTTTAAAAAATTAAACGAATAGATTTTAATTATTTTTTTTCAAAATCAAGATATTGGAGTTAATGATTTTATTATAATAATAAAATAAAATAAATAGGGATTCTTTATTAAAGATAAGATAATTTGACAAAAATAAGTAATTTAGAATATTCAAGACTATATTTAAAAATTGAACTTAAAGCCTATAATATTAGTCTCCATTAGAAATATTGATGACATATAAAACATTTTTTTTATATAAAATAACACATGCTAAATTTTTAATAAAAATGGGTTTCATGATAGGGTTACGTTTCCTAGCACTTTATTGGCTATGAAGGAAACAAGAGTTATATTAAAGATTGTCCATAATTCCCTCTACAATTCTCCCAGTAACCAACGTCTGTTAGTTTTTGAAAAGATGCTTATTAGCTTATATCCAGGCTATTAAGGCACATTGGTCCTTGATGAAATAGAGGTCCTGGATTCTTTGGTTGAAGGAAGGGGATAGGAATTCTAGGTTCTTTCATAAATCCATATTATTAAAGAGGAACTTCAATAGAATCACTGCCTGAAAGGATAAGAAAGGTAACTGGCTATATTCTGATGATTAGATTCATCAAAAAGTGTACTCCTATTTCTTGAAGGCCTTGGGATCTCCTACCTAGGCTTCCTCAAGCATTCCAATTTTGAAATCAATTATTGATCTACCTTTGCAAAGAAAAGCAATTGAGGCCTTGATAAGAAATCCTTAATACTTTATATTTAGAGAAAGTCCTATTTTCCATAAACCTAAACAAAGCACTAGGTCTAGATAGGTTAAATGCTTATTTTTCAGAAAATCTTGGAATCTTGCAAGGACCATAGTCAAAGAGGTGATTCTTGGGTTTTAGTAGTGGTAGGTTACCAAAGGAGGTTAATAAGACTTTTATATGTTAGATGCCTAAAGTTTAGTCTACTAGTTTATGGGTGATTTTAGACTTATATCATGTTGCACTATTCTTTATAAAATTGTTGTTGTATATTGGTTAGTAGATTGAAGGAGGTAATACATCAAATGGTTGAAGAATCTTAGGGTGCTTTTATAAAAGTAAGATATATTAGGGACAACATTTGTTTAGTTCAAGAACCTCTCAATAATTACAACAAAAAAGGCTCTAGTAAGAATTGTGCTATCAAAATTGACTTAAAAAAGGCATATGATTCTTTGGATTGGGAGTTTGTGTTAATGCTTTATATGATCTTGGAATTCTTAGTAAGTTTATAGAATAGGTGAGATAATGCATTACAACAGTCACCTATGGAGTTCTAGTAAATAAGAAGCCTACCAAGCTCTTTCAAGCAACTAGGAGTTTAAGGTAAGGGGACTTATCCCCTTACATTTTTACACTTTGCGTGGAGATCATAACCAGACTTGTTAATCATGGAATTAGCTTAGATATAAAAATTAGATACCATTCAAAATGTAAAATATTACATATTTAAAGTCTATATTTTGTTGATGATGTAATCTTATTTTCTAAGGCAGAGTCAAATTTAGAGAATGCCTTAATGACAGCTTTTAATACTAGTGCATTAAGTCTCACCAATTTTCTAGAGTGTAATACTAGCATAAAATCCTCTAAACTTCCTATTCTCTATATAAGAGTACCTATTTCGTCCAAAAGGCTTTTTTATAATGATTTTTGTCCTTTTATTGAGAAGATACAAGGGATAATTGCAAGTTGGAGTAAGAACATCTTGTCCCTAGTTGGAAGGGTTTAATTGTTCAACTTTATCTTGACCTCCTTGCATGTTCATTGGAAAGCTCACCTATGGTTTCCAAAATCCATTATCAACACTAAAAAGAAGATTTTGAGAAGATTCGTAACTACAAGTTATGATCTAGTTCCTTACCCAGTTAAAGTGAAATAGTAAGAGTTCTGATTGCTAAGGAGAGAGGGAGGGAGGTTTGAGCATTCATCCTATCAAGGTCACCAATGAAATTCAGTTCACTAAAAGAATTTGGAGAATTTTCTATGATAAAACCTCTCTCTAGGTTAGGTGGATCCATACTTTCTATATAAAAGATAGCAATTTTTGGTGCTTAAAATCAAAAGCTAGCTCTTCTTGGTTTATGGTACATTTGTTAAAACTTAGAAGCGAAGTAAGGATGGAGTTATTTCATTACTCTAGCATGATGGGTCTTGAAACAGTGGGATGGGTCTTGAAGCATCTTATAAAGATGCCAAATTTAAGCTCGATCTATAAAAGAATAGCTTAGTAAGAGAATGGCGTGGAGAGATTAAATGCACTATAGTTCTCTCAAGGAATTACCTCAGTTATATAATCTGATGGTATTAGTTAGGTGGCTCGTCTGTGAGACAATTATCCCTATGTTGTTTTATCCATAATAGCCTGATCCTTTTAGGCTTAATGTTTCGGTGAGTTGGCTATTGGGCTTTGTGTAAAAGGTTGTTATAGCTCAAAACAGGCTTTGTAAGATTTTATATTGAGTTAATCTATTTCTTTAATTTTTTAAAAATTTGTTCTACCTCAAAAGTTCACATCAGATATCCTAAATTTTTTCAAATGTAACTACTCATTTTGAGATCCTTAAAGACATTTGCCAAGTAAAGAACTAATCAGAATATAAAGTGGGCACCAATATATAATTGATCCCAAGTTTAGTTACCATTAGCTTCTTTGCTTCAGGAATAAATATCACCCAAAATCTTTGGTGTGAAATGCTTAGTCGTCGATGCTAAACATTTGTCTTTTCCTAAGAAATTAGGAATTTGTTCTCCCTCAAAAGTTCACATCAGATATCCTAAAAATTTTTAAATGTAACTACTCATTTTTAGATCCTTAGAGACATTTGCCAAGTAAAGAACTAATCAGAATATAAAGTGGGCACCAATATATAACTGATCCCAAGTTTAATTACCATTAGCTTCTTTGCTTCAAGAACAAATATTAGCTAAAATCTTTGGTGTGAAATGCTTGGTTGTCGGTGCTAAACATTTTTCTTTTCCTAAGAAATTAGATAAGATACATCTCACAGTCATTAATTAGAATAATGTACTTGTCAATATCAGTAATACCAGCAAAAAACCAAATACCTGACAAGAAAATTTCTAAAATAATAATTACTTACACATAAAAAGGAATATGATAAAATTGTCTATAATTTTTT
Organism: Erythroxylum coriaceum; assembly: GCA_026874005.2. Classification (NCBI taxonomy): domain Eukaryota; kingdom Viridiplantae; phylum Streptophyta; class Magnoliopsida; order Malpighiales; family Erythroxylaceae; genus Erythroxylum; species Erythroxylum coriaceum. The sequence continues at coordinate 1,365,331 of JANQAP020000210.1, read as the reverse complement.
TAGTAAATAATAAAAATATAAATAAGAATGTATTAAATAATTTTTTATTTCATTAAATTTATAGAAAGTGATTATAGATTACATAACTAAATATATTAGTTTAATACAATTATATTTAATAAATTTTACATTTGTTAATATTCATATTGACAATATATACACTTTTTTAATATACACGTGAAAAGTATTATAATAACTTTAAAAATATGTAAAGATAATGTTTAAAATTAAATTGAATTAAATAAATATTTTTTACTTTTTATTATTAATAATTTTATATCTATGAGATTTAAATGATCTTTTTTTATTTTAATTTATTAGAAATATGTGAAAAATAACAATAATAAAAAATATTTATTATATCAATTTTATATTATTATGATTTCTTAAGAAATAATTGAAGTAAAGTCAAATTGTATAACATAATCTATTGAGGAACTATTTTGTAATTTTATAAAATTTGAAAATTATTTTATAATTTTAAAAAATTATCTAAAATGACACTCAATATTAATCGATATTAATATTGTACCGTATTAAAATCAAATCTGATATGGTATTTGTAACTTTTCCCAAGTTCTAAGAATACTATTAAAAACTATCTAGTAAATCAGGGTATCATCTCAAAGTTTAACTTTGCATTCAGTAATATAAACCTCAAGTTCTATTCTGACCATCTATATATTTTCTGAATTGAATTTCATCCCACTACCTGTATAAATGAAAAAAGGAACCAAATTATATAGTTTAAATACACCAAGATTAATGTTCAAAAATATTTTGTTGGGTAGGAGTAGGAACAAAATAAAAAGTATAAGAATACCGATTAACTAACAAGGTTACCCAACGTTAAAATTTGCAATAAATGTTTAAGCTAGAGGAAGTAGGTAGATACTTCCACTTTCCTTCCTAACGAGGCTGGAGCTGGATTCTTCACAACATGGTATTAGTTTAGCTACCCACAATAATAAAAAGACAAGCACTTGAATTGAGACAATAGAACCAGTGTACTTCTCTATTGCATCTATGTTAGTACACCATACACAATATCATTGTGTGAGACATA
>JANQAP020000210.1:1262354-1273478 GCA_026874005.2 Erythroxylum coriaceum | reverse complement strand
TTAGGCTAACAACTTTCTGTATATAAAGCCCTACTCAGTACATACTCAATATATAATAAAATTACTTCTTTCAAGTTGACAAATACAAAATTCACATTGAGCAAAATAAATTTTGATAGGACAAGTACAATAAATGAATTGATTGCCATAAGAATGTAAATATTACCTAAAAGGCCCCTTTGGGTCTCGTGGAGGAACTTCAACAGCATCAAGAGCTTCAAAAAGGTAGGGGCCATCCCACCATGAACATACACTTTTGTCCACTCTTGATTTAATGTTAGAACCAGTAAGACCGGATATTGGTAGGAATAACACATCTGTAAATTGAAGAACACTGTACATAAGGAGGAAGAGGACTTCAAAGCAAATATAAAATAATAATGCAATAAGATCACGCCAAATTTTACTAGTAATTTTCTGATGCAGAAGAACTTAAAGTCTATAGAAGAAATAAAAGAAGAAAAATTGTCAACTACAAGCCTTAATTTGATGAGATGAAGGATGAGAATTGAGTTGACAGCAAAGATAATAAGGGCTGAAATTTAAATTATGTTAGGAATCCATATTAGATAAGAAATAGTAGAAAATTAAATATATTATTCTAATTTTAGATATGTTATTTAAGTTATTTACGAATTACAAAATTTTTATTAGAATAAGATTTAAATTTGTTAGAAACCCTTTCATACTAGAATAAGGTTCTAAGAACTTCTCTACAAATATGTGTAATTTAAATCTTGAATTTTTTCTACAAACTTGAGAGTTTTCAACTAAATGGTGAAATGCTTTCTTCTAAATGTGATTCCTAGACCCTACGAGTAATTCATAGATTTCTACCCTCCATTATTTGCGTTCCTCACTAAATTCCAACAATTCTACCTGAAGTTCCAGCAACAAAAACCCTAAATTCTAGCCATATCAAACCCAAATTCCAGCTATATTAAACCCTGGACTCCTGGCCTAAATTTCCAGCAATTAAAAGCTCAGTTATATAAAAATTTGAAGTTTTAGCATTCCAAGCTAAAATCCAGACGTGATACAGATATTCCAGCAGCCTAATATCAGCTATATTTCCTAGTTTTTGTGAATTTTAGCTATTAGTTAATACTTCTTATAGTTGTCCTACATCACTTTCACTCATCATTAGCACCTAAGACATTATTGATAAACAAAAAATTACAAATAGAAAAAAAAAACCCATGAAGGACAATGATAAGAATCAGAGTGATGACACCATTTAGGTTTCAATACTATTCACAAAAAGTAAAGAGAATGAAAAAATAGAAAAACAGTATATCAGTATCGTATCAATAAAATACCAAGCTAGTCAGTTTCAGTTGTCCAATCTATCAACACCACCTAAAATATCATGACCGTACATTTAGTTTGAGGAAGCTTTTAAACTACAACATACACACATTTCAAATATCATCCGCAGTTCCTGGTAACTAGTGACCAAGCCCTGAAGAAATTCCATAAGGGAAGTTGGACCACATCTCTAAACTCCAAAAGTCAAGAAAAGGGTTGAAGCCATATTCAAAAAATAACGGAACAGTCAAATGATGACTAACAGCCGCACAAACAAAGAATACTAGTCTCAAGGTACCTTTCTTAACATTGTAGCCTGATGACTTTAGGAATGGAATCATCTTTGATTCAATTTCATCATACCTGAAAGAGGTGTAATGAAGCTAGCTCAAGTTGAGTACATATGATGCATGCATAAGAAAACAGAACCAATCACCCCAATTGTGTGGATTAAAGGAACTGGAATGAACTACTGCATCAAGGACAAGAATAGGAACCTCTGTTTTGACCAGTTCACCGTTGGGTCATCCATTTTGTTCACAACGACAAGCAGTTTAGCTACACCTAACGTCTTTGCAAGTTGAACATGCTCACGAGTTTGTCCACCTCTCTCATAACCAGTTTCAAACTCACCTTTTCGAGCAGAAATTACCTAATTGGAAAGGATAAAAGTCAGTCTAGACTCAAGAAGCAAGACCTTAAAAGTAAAACAAAACAAACAGTTCTAAAACCGTACAAGTACTCCAATATCAGCCTGAGATGCTCCACTGATCATGTTTGGAACATAGCTCTTGTGACCCTGTGAACGAAATGGGGAATAATATTCTGATATATTGAATAGAAAGTATAAAGCCATATATAGGCCATTACAAGTAGGAATTTAAATCTGGAAAGTTATCTAAAGCTATCTAATGTAATCCCTTAATTTAAGGGATTTCAAACTTATTCTATCTTAACTATTTACAGCCTATCTATATCTCAATATAATCTATTTACAGCTGTTTAGTATCTTGACAGGAATATTAGTCATAATATTCCACGACACCCTGAACAGTCAAACAAACAACAATTTGGCATAATTTATTAATCATGAAAACAGAACTAACAAAACAAATGACCTATGTTGCCTTGAATTATGTTGTATGCTATAACACATTACCGTAAGTGCCTCTAAACTCAATCTAGTACCAATTAATAAAATTTATGATTGAACGTACATGTTTACTTAGACAATTAGTTGACGAACAACTCAAGTCCAGAAGACTATCAAATTATGAGAAACAATTTGACTATCTTATTAACCTTAACCTTGATTTCAAATTTGACTCAGGCTCTATTCAGCATTAACAATATGGTGGTTTGACTCGAGAGTTATTGAATTACAAGACCGTCAAATGACTGTTAAACAGTGTATAGATGAAAAATCAGAGAATACTGTCCCAAGGGAAAAGGGGTATATGCGTCATCCCAAATCTCATCCCTGCACAGGCACATACACAGCAATGTGCTCGGCAAGATATTATGAGCATGTACATTTCATCCTAAACTTGATTCCCAAGCAAAATAAATCAATAAAATTATGCCTTCTGATAAGTACTTAATATGCAAATCATAGGTACAAGACACTCAAATGAAGAAAGTCTTTATGCCTTACGGGTGCATCCAAAATTGTGAATCTAGATGTCTCTGTTTCAAAATGTGCCCTCCCAACTTCTACTGTTTTGCCCTACAGAGAGCAGCAGGAACCCAATATACAAATTGTGAGGTTTGACAATAAATTCTTAGATGGTTAAAATGAGCATCTTTATAACTCTCTATCAGATGAAGAGTAAAACGGCTAGTGAAAAAAAAGATTCATGGTACAACAGGTAATACCTTAACCCTCTCTTCTTCATTAGTGTCCATAATATAGGCCATGTACCTAGCACACAGAAAACAATTATGACAATTACAGAAAGGTAGCAAGAGAAAACTAAAATTCCCAGCAAATACCCTGATAAACACAGAACCAAATATTTAACAAATTAAGACCGCAACAATGAAGCATTCAATATTCTGAAGTTTACTTTCAATTTTTTTCACGCTAAAGAGAATAAAAGGAACATTTATGAAGGGCACAACCACACCTACTAAAAGAAGTTCAAGAGAACTAAACTTGATCACTTATAAGAATCATGCATGCTCTCAATAGGCACTCTCAAAAAATTCAAGGACTGACGATAGTAGGTTCTGAAGATAGAAATTCTGCATATCAATTTCTAGTGATACATGAATGACCACTAACTCCAAACTGGATCACCAAAGCATTCATGTAGAATAACAATGCTAACAACAGTTTCATTTTTTATTAGGCTTCTCAGGAGCCAAGCTATTGGTAATTGGATATACTTAACATTCCAGAGGAAAGAAAATGAAAAAACAGAGATCTTAGGAGTTAAACATTTTGTTAGCCTCTAGAGTCCACTACAGAATTTCAAAAGTGACCAGCTTTTCACTAACATCAAAAGTACTTGCAAGGTGAAATATGGGATGACCAATAATAAGATAGTGAACATAAAAAATCACATTCTTATCACTTTTGAAAAAAATAGAATAAACTACGTTTAAGATCAGACAAACATATCCAAATAATATAGCACTGAATTTCTAACCAGCTCTCTCTACTTTTGTCCTTAGCTTCTTTCTCATATTTTTGGATTGTCCTTTCATCAACTTGACCACTAAGGAAAAGTATCTGCCCTCCAGTAGTAGATTTCCCAGCATCTGCAACCAGAATGTGAAAATTAAATTTAAGAATGGAAAAGACAAACACACTGAAGCAGCACCAAGAATATATACACAAAGTAATATCACCAAAAAAGAAAAGTAGTATTCTTGATGAACAAAATGTCGTAGAAACAATAGCTATATCAGAATTCTTGTTAAAGTCTAAACACTAAGCCAGCTTAACAGTTGGAGAGGTTGCAGGTAAATTAATCTAATTTCAAATGGTAAGCAACAGTATCAGTGAATTGAAAACCAACTCAATAATTTGCCTGCAAGAGAAAAAATTGGACCAAATCCTAAAGATCCTTTCAAGGCCTGGCTCCATTTTTAACTACTTAACAATTGGAAAATAAAGGAAGAGAAACTAAATATCACAGTGTCATTTCCCAACAAATTTAGATGTTCATAAACTACCAACAATTCAATAATCAGCCTGTCTTGTTCTTCAAGTGTTAAACAGTGTCAAATAGCTGTAAGGTAATTGTAACTATAAAAGCTTATGCTGCAGGTTTACTTATGTTATGAAAACCAACATGTAAGTCCAAAGTAACAATTACATTTCAATGCATGCTTCGCAGTACAGTGACTTTCTTTAAAGGCTTGCCAAAAGAATAATCAAGGAATAACCCAATTACAGGGAATAGTACAGTAAGACGTAAAAAATATCAGTAAAAGCACAAGTTAACTATGACTGAACTACAAAGTATATTCAACTCACCAACATGGCCAATAAACACCACATTCAAATGTCGCTTCTTTTGATCTTCCATCTCCTCTAAAGCCCCAACCACTTGTGGAGCACATACTTCTGTAGCTTTCTCCACTAATTGAAGCCAATCACAATGCCAAAAAAAAGATCAGTGGCACAAAAATACAAATAATTAGCCACTGTTCACGTAAATATTCCAAAGTTGAGTGCAGGTACCTTTTGAATCAACATGCTGTTCATGATAGTTCAAAGCAGTATTGTCTTTTGGATCTGGAAATTTCACGTGAAAAATTTATAAAAGGATAAACTGATGCAAAATGTTACCCAGTCTTTATATACTTAATATGGCACAATAGGCAGTAATAACAAATTTTTCTAACAGTAAATCAAGTAATGAATTATATATGACAGCACTTTCATGATATTTTGAGTCAAAAGGGTCCAAAATTACATGGGAGGTGCAAGCAACCACCCCTCCCTTTTTTCTACTCCTTCCCTTGCAAAGACGTGGACACAGGCTGTAAAAAGTAAGACTTACATGTATTATAAAACCAACATTTTTTTAAAGTTTTAACGAGGAACAACTAATGACAGGCTTGCACGTCAAATTCTAAAATAAACAAGATAAAGTAGGTCTTAGTTCCCACATCTCCATCAAACCACACAGCATGTCACACAAAAAGGAGATCAAGTATGCAAAGGCAGGATGCCAAGCAGTTAAAAAAAATCAAAAGACTATGGGAGACATCGACATTCCTTTCCGGTATCAGTCACACAGTAATTCAAGGTATCTGGTCAAGAACAAACCCAAAAGCTAGTTTTGCACAATGAATAAGAAACCTCTAATCAACTCTCTCAATATACAACGACAAAATTATTGTTCTATGATTTTCAAGAGCAATTGTTTCACAGAAAAAACACTTTGGGAGCCCACTATATGTTCAAATGCTTGAAATGGTCATATGTGATACCACATATGTCTAAATTATTCTGTGTAACGGGATCGGAAAGCAATAGTTCTGATGAAAGGAAAAGGTTCTTTAATTGATTCTATAGAAACCTCTTGACATTGAACAACTTGACATCATTCACACAAATGGACGGAATACTAAAGTGTTGATTCAATCAGCCAATTAAAGAATTACACGACGCACTAAAACATGTGCAAACTCTCTCACATACCAAAACATGCTTCTACAGCAAAAGTACGGAGAAAATTTTGAAACATGGATTTTACTAGACTACTAACCTTTCTCCGTTTTATCCCACATGTCAACTTCTTCAGTCCTGGAATTTTCTTCCGGTTTGGACAACCCATTATTAACTTCTGCTAAGATTTAACAGGACGTTCACCAAAAGCTTGTTGAAAAACAAAAAAAAAATAGCAAAAGAAAGATGGTGGAAACTGAAAGAAGGCAAAAGCATCAGAAGAAACCAATACAGAAAGAAAAAACAGAAATTTCAAATAACCGCTGGCTAGAGCAGTTCTAAATCAGTCTCAGTACCACCTGCTGAATCAAGCTGCAACGAGCTAATCTCGTCTTCAATATCTGCAATGAATAAGAACGTTTAAACAGTCAAGTCAATTAATTAATCTGAATATTCTTTGTTGCACTTTAATATGAACACTCAAGCTACAAAAAGTTGGTAGCTAAAAGAATATCAGGGGAATGCAGCACCCGTAATAGTAACAACATCCAAACCTTACTTCACTCTACAATTCGGCCACTCCATTACAAGAAATTGCTCACAGTTAATTTCCCTAAATCAGATAATGCGTAACAAGCGATAAAGCATAGTGCTTTCTGTCGATTTTTTGTGCAATTAAAACGCAATCATATAAAGTCTTGTTCAGTTAAAATTGTCCAATATCGAAGCTCAACAGATTAAAAAAAAACAGAGAGAGAGAGAGCGGTAAATATCTCAACACCAACTAAAAGAAACAAATGAAAACACAGGGTATAACCCAATCAACAAAAATGAAAAACAAGAAAGCGGTTTGAGATCAGAACTGCTATAGTACGATACAAAAGAGCTTCATATTAACAGATCCACTCATACATCAATTATCCAACAATAAAGACACGGATTGAATAAAAAGACGAACTAAAAATCGAAGATTGAAGGGGGAAGAAAACAGAGAGAAAAAAAATAACATAAATAATTTAGGAAATGAAGTAAAGGAAACCAGAGGCGTACCCATAGCTAGAGGTGGCAGAGGAAGCGAAAATAGGGGTTTTTGAGGTTGAAACTTTAATTTGATTTATAAGTTGTTATCGACGACGAGTACAGTGAGAAGAGGGCGTGCTGGCAAGCGTGGGCTTGTAAGGGCCTTCAGCGTGGAGATTACGAAAGGATGCGTCTTCGAATTTGGGCACGGGGTACACCCCCCAGGGAAAGTGGGCAGGGTCCATTCTTATTTTTAGTTTTTAATTTTTATTTTCAAACTTAATTTTAAAACGAGTATGATTTTTTTTTAAAGAGCTAGATTTATTCAATTAATAAGAGTAATAGAGTCCATCACATTTGGCAGACGTGGATTCCACGCCTGACTTCTACCTGGCATATAGACATGGCAATGGGTCGGATTGGGTCGGGCCGAGATTCAAGATGGGCCGGGATGGACCGGCCTGCAGCCCGGCCCGTCGATATTTTTTTAATTTAAAAAATACAAAACGACACCGTTTTGTCGGGCCGCGGCCCGCCAAACTCGGGTCAAAAACAGGCCGGGCTGGGCCAGAATTGCCACCCTACTGGCATACAAGGGAATTACAATTAAAACCTAAAACATCATTCATTTTTAATTAACCAATATTGTAGTTAACTTAGGGAGTGTTTAGTTTCGTTTTTTGTTTTTTATTGTTGTTTTCGTAAAAATAAAATAGTTACCGAAAACTTGTTTGGTCGAAGTGGTTTTGGTTTTTGGTTGTTAAAAATAAAAAAACGGCAACATGTTTTTGAAAATGTAAAAAATACATTTTCGTGTATTTTTAAAATATGTTTTTATATATTGCGAAAACGAGTTTTCTTATCGCGTCGACTGTAGTTCTTCAACCTCTTATGCTATTTCTCCTTATTTTCGTTGCTTGCGTTAAAAGATCTCTACACATAGAAATCAACGAAAAATCTATCATCATTACATCTTCTGCTATCTTCTTAGTGTCTGCGTCTTTTCGTCTGTGATTTCTAGATTTGTTTTCGTATCAGCTTATGTGTGCCTGTTGTTTGACAAATATTGCTACTATTTACGTTGAAACATCAACACGCCTATCACCCACTCTGGCGTGAATATGAAGAAGAGAACTAGAAGTTATGATACAGTAACATACACATGTTACTGTAGCATAATTAAAAATTAATTCATCGACACTTTTGTTTCATAAGAGAGGCCCTTCATGTGTTGCTTATGAGAGGACAAGCTTAGTTGGTCATGCTAACCGTCTGCTTCAGGATAACAGAGTCAGGGAAATAAGCTGGATATTTCATCAAGCAAATCTTAAAAATGACAGTCATTTTTTGTCTCTTATTGCATCATTTAGCTCTTATTATAGCGACAAAACTACCTTCTTCTCATATTCTAGTATTCTTTTATCACCAAGTCTTTTTTTGTCTCTTATTGCGTCATTTACCATGACAAAATCACCTTCTTCTCATGTTCCAGTATTCATGCAAAGAGAAGTGGGAGTTATGCTACAATAACATGCACATGTTACTATGGCATAATTAAGTTCAAGGCCACTTCTGACTTCTGGTTCATAACGTTAGGCTCTTATTCATTTCTTTTAAAAGATAGCTAATATCTCCACTCGTGCAAAGAACTGTTAAGAGCCTAGAATTTTCTGTAGATACTTAAATGAGAATCAGTGCAATGTTTTACTTATCAGAAATCCGGAGGCATGGATTCAACTCTTCGAACAGCTGGTATATAAACTCATCTTATGCTTACTCTATAGGAATAAGAAAAGTGGCATAAATCTCATATATTAGGAACATTGATCTCCTGCTTCGTACTTAAATTTCAACTCATTTTCTCCATCATAGATATCAAAGTATGTAATGTTTAGGATTTCACGAGCTATCAGAAAATTTCAAATTCTTCACTTTCACTCATTCCTATAGGGAAAATTTGTATAAGTCAATGCTCCTGTAATTCATCCGATACTCATATATTATGAGGTCTTGGATAAGTTGGTTCACAAGAAAACAGAAAGTTCTGGCTTCTTGTTTGATGTGCAAGTCCTCTTCTTGACTTGATGTCTACCTATAATCCATAATATAGTGTATTTTGATAGGTTAGAGGGTGTATGTCGTGGAGGATAGATCAAGTTTGAACGTGAAGTAGCTATTACTCCAGGAGTGGTTTTGTCCTGGAAAAAAGAGACTTGAAAGTTACATTCTTACTCCAGGAGTGGTTTAGACCTCAGAGTTCAGTAGTCCAATAGCTCCTAAGTTTAGTAGCTTCTGGACTTAAAAGTTGTAGATTCTGCATTAATGTCCAATAGTTCTGGACTGATAATCCAGTAGCTTGTAGATAGCTCAGCATTTCTCATAAAATAAGATTGAGCATTTTCCCTCATAACATCCACGTCATGCTTTACTGCTTCCAAGCTCTTGTCATGGTTTATCTTTAACCTCCCACTGGGGTGCAAAGGGTAGTTACTTATTGAAGAAATCCAACTTCTTCTAGATCCCGTATTTATCCTGTGACATTTCGAAGTATTTCTCCATTTGCAAACATGGTATTTATCCCAAGGTTTATCACAAAACTTGTCTGACTTTACTTGTGAGGAAACAATTTTACCTTCCCATCAACTACTGTCTTCCCCATTTGCATTCCTTCATCACACACCAGGTATGCATCACCCTTTTCCATTTTCTACTCATAACAACATCATATAACCACAACAAGATATATATACTTAATTATTAGTAGAAAAAACAGGTTAGCAAGGAAACCATTTTTTCATGTAAAGAAGGTATTACTGCTATTGATTAATACATGTTGTCATACAAAGTTTGTAATTATATCTTCTATAGCTACATTTAATTATATCTTTTATATTCATAACTTTGTGATTTGGTTGTTTTTATTTTGTACTATATTTAATATTTAATATTTTTCAGAAATTGTTGTATTTGTCTTATGTTTATTTTGAACCATGTTTAGCATTTAATACTTTGTAGAATTGTTGTGATTGATATCACTTATATGTGATTGCATTTAGTGATGGAAGATTTGAACAATATGAAAGATTCCAATGATTGTATCGAAATAAATGAAAAAGATGGAGCATGGAATGATACCATAGAGATGTATTTAATCTCCTTGATGGTTGAAGAAGTGAAGAAGGGAAATTGAACGACTGCTATCTTTTCCAAATCTGGTTGGAAGAATATTAAGGTAGGGCTTCAAACAAAATTCAATAAGGAGTATATTGATATTCAATTGAGCAATAAGTATAATGGATTAAGGGCTAAATTGAAGAATTTCAAGAACTTACTTAAAGAAACAGGAATGGCTACAACTCCTTTACTGGTGAAGTTAATGCTACAAATGAATGTTGGGAAAATATATTTAAAGTAAAATATGTCTTTTGTTTTATTAATATATCATATCATATAAAATTCATTCTCATATTCCTTTTTCATCATTACAGGTGCATAAAATGGCTCACAGATTCAAGAAAAAGGGATGTAGGGAATTTTTAGACGTGTTATATTTTTGGAGATACTACTGCGACTGGTTGGCATGCACATCCATTAACTAAATCTCCATCGAATAATATGAAAGAGGAACATGGAAATGATGTTGATGAAGATTACTTGTATAATGAAAAAGAAGATCAAGATAAAAGTTCTCCATTTAAGAGAAAGAATTCTGCTAAAAATAAGAAAGCAAAGAAGACGCATTCTAACATTATAGAAGAAGCCTTACTTTATAATTGGTGAACAATCAAAAAGGAAGAATGATTTACTTGAGAAAAAATTGAGTGAAACATCATCCACTATAGAGAATAAATATTAAGAACCTACCATAATGATGGAATGTTTGAATTCCTTGGCTGAATTGGGTGTTGACGGTGTGTAATATGAAAAAGCTATCAAGGCTTTACATGATTCTCCACTTTATAGGGTATTTTTATCAAGATGACAGATACAAGAAAGCTAGATTAGATTATGTCACTTTAGTTATATTTTCATGTTATTGCATATCAAATTCTTATTGATTTGACACTTTTATATTAAGCACTATCCCATATTTTAAACATTTTAAGTTTGTGCTTTGTATGAATATTTGACTTAATTTTAAGTCTATATTTTGTATGAATATTTTTCTATAT
>JANQAP020000210.1:998678-1009725 GCA_026874005.2 Erythroxylum coriaceum | reverse complement strand
TTTCAGGCGCTCGGTCACAACACCGTAATAAAGTGGAAAGTGTCACATGAGCATTTTATATGCATTTGTTGAATGTGATTGACTGAGTGAAAGGCTGAAAGCCTTATACTTATGTGATTAATGCGATGCTTGATTATGTGAAATTATGAAATGTCTGCGAATGTTTAATATGTGGGAAATTGTGCTATATGCTCAACGTGTTGCATGAATTGAGTGGACCATCGATGATGGTCACCTCACTGAGTTCGCAAAACTCACCCAAAATTTGCAATCATTTTTCAGGACTCAGAAGAATACCCCGAGAGGCAACGGGAGTATATCTATTGCATACGAGACAGGATTAGAGGTCGGGATCAGTTCACGTCTGCATTGTGTCTTTTTATTTTTTTCTGAATTGTATTTTCCGCAAAAAAAAAAGTTGTATTATTTGAAATCGAGTATTACAGTTTGTAATAATTTTGGAAAGTTGTAAATGAATGATAATGTTTGTATTTTGTAATTTGAAATGGGCCCAAGTGGCAAATAAAGGTTTCTGTTGATTGTCTTTGTGTTCGTATCAAATGATTATAAAACAGAGTGAACGTTTTGGTTACTGATTTTCTGTTCTTTATGTTATGGTTTTAAAATATATATATATATACCGAGGGTCAAGTGTTAAGTGATGTGACATGCCACCCTCGCGGGGCACGGATTCAGATATCACTATCAATATCGGGTTCGGGTCCAGCGGGAGTGGGGTGTTACATGCTGATTGCTTGGAAGTGCGGGAAATGTAATTCTAGTTTGACAATTACAGTGTTGTTTCAGTTTTTACTGGATTATCTGATTCGTTGGAGTTAAAATTTGAAGATAAGAAGGTAAGGGAATGCTAAACTTGATTTGATACCTGAATTGATTAGAACAGGTGTTCAGATGATGAGAATTTAATGTTGGAAAAATAATCCTTGTATAACAATTTCTTGTTTGGTTTTGATGTGTGGAAGATATTGATTTGTAAATTATTTAATGAATGATTTTTTAATTGGTTCTGGACATGAAATTGATGTGGAATTGAGGCATGGATAAGGTGGAATAGTAGTGGAATTGATGAACTATGGTGAAGGGGTGTTGAAGGTGTAAGACGTGAGTGTTTTTAGTAATGGTTTCACTGAACAGACCTCAGTATTTTGACTATAACTTGACTTGTAGATATCCAAATGGGGTTATTTTAATTTTATATTAAACTAGTCTACAATTTTCATGATGGAATGGAATTTTAGTTCTATCTCTAACGGTTTTGAAATTTGGCTTGAAGTTGAGTTTTGGTTACTGTTACTATTTGAGAATAGTCTGTAGTATTTTAGGTGTAACTCTTGGAATAATGAACCATATTGTCTTAACTTTCGCTCATTGGAACCTTAAGATATATAGGAACATTTGTTTAGAATAACATATTGCCTAGAAACCTTAGTTTCTATGTCAGAATGGCCATACAAAACTAACCTGAAGCCTGTCCTAAGAAAATCTGGAAAAAAATGCTAAACTTGGTTTTGTGCAATTGTTGACATATATAAAGTTAGGACTTTTAACAATGATTTAATTAAACTTAATTAAGATTAAAAATGAACCTAGATGATGTTAGATTAATGGAGTAAAAGGTAATTAAGTTATGGTTTATTAATGGAGATAATTACTTAAAGAATCTGAGGTTAGGTAATAATGTGTCTAATGTTGAAAAGTATGAAGTGTTTAAAGATGAATGTATTCTTATGAATAAGGATGTGTTTTAAAAGGTTTATGTGATGTGAATTGAATATCATTGTTTACAAATTGGAACTTTATGTCATGATATGGAATGTGTAAATATATAATGCCTTTAATGGTACATTATTGCAAACATTTATGCTTATAAGGTATGATTAGTTGAATGTGCATATATATATGTTCAATTTGAGGAAAGTGGAATAAAGACATAACATCTTTTGCTTGTGAATGTGAAATATGAAATGGATTGTTTTAAAACTATCAAGTCCTAATCATGGGTAGATAGGCATACCTAGAAGGGTCTGCAGCTGCTCCTGTGACACTAAGGTGTCGACACTTCAGTGTCTCCTGATATAGACACTTTGATGTCTAAGACTTAAGTCTCTCCTGATATTGCCACTTCGGTGTCTCCTAATAAGGACATTTCATTGTTGAGACATAAGTCTCTCCTATTTTGTGACACCAATAGGTATCTCCTATTCTGGCCCGGTTACCCACTTCTATAAAAAGGATTAGCAGGCTAACTTGTTTTGTGTTTTGATATGTTCAATTCTGATATAAGTTAAGTTTAGTTCTGACACAGCTAAATGTTGTTATGATATAAACAAGATTTATTCAGATTATGATTTTGATATTCTGTTCAGATATATGTAAGCTTGAAGCAAGTATAGTATTATGTTCTGATATGTTATATTCTGTTCTGATGTAAATGATATTGGATTGTTTAGTAATTTGAACAATTAAAGGTTGTCTGAAATTTGATATGATTCATTGCATGTGAATGCTAGACGATTGCTGAAAACAATTGCTAAATTATATGTGTTTATTTATTCCCCCACTAAGCTATATGCCTAGCACGGTGGTTTTGCCTCTATGTAGGTTCTGATAAGAAAACTTGAGACTGGGACAAAAATAACCGCAGTGGCCAAGAAGATTGTGTTTGTTTCTAGAAATGTTCAATTTGTTTTTGAGTTGTTATTTTTTAGTGTAATGAGATATGTTGTATTTTGTTATAAATGGTTTGTAATAACCTTAATACAGTTTAGATTTGAATTTAAGGTTTATATGTAATAAGTACCATGTGTATGTTATGTTCTGAATATGACCCAACTTTTGATGAATGAAATGTATATTCCTTGAGTTGCTGGAAATGCTTTAGTATGTTTTGGATTATTTTGGTTCTATTTTGTGTAGCATCTGCATATCCTCTCAAGGGGTATGTGGGTGTTACGCCTCCATTCTTTGATATTGATCCTAAAACACTAGCAAACACATCAAGGTACATCAAAAGCATAGTATTTAAGCTCAAAGACTTGTACTAACCCGTAAAACACTTAAAACATAAATAGTTAACAAACTAACACAATTCTAACCTAAACATATACTAAATGATGAATTAATAGCTAAACACATATCAAACTATGCCCTAAAACATTTACGCTTATCACCATTAAAGCTAGTGAAACAAAAGCAGCACTCAATATACTATCAAATGTAAAAACCAAAATTCTCTCACAATTGTGTACTTAAACTATGATGAATGCAAATACGATGTTTCACAACTCAAATCTAAGCTCTCACACACATACCACATGAAGTATATACTAATCCGAAGGAATTACTCGTACAATTGATGAGAATACATTAAAACCACTAAGAGTGAACCTTCTAAACCAACATCTACTTCATATTCAACATACTCTAATAACCCATTCAATACAACTTTAGGAAGATGCATTAATCATGAATAACTTTACAAACCATATATGCATTTGCTCCTTGATACATTTATGTAAAAAAAATTTCATTCTTTTTTTTTCTTTCTTTCTTTCTTTCTTTTTCCTTTCTTTCCTTTTCTTTTCTTTTATAAAAAATTAAAAGAAACTACATCAACATTGAAATTTCAATGATATGATATAAAATAACATCCTACATTATAACCAGCCCACACATATATACACCCCTACACTTATACTTTTGTATATCCACAAACTAAACAATCACAAATGCTCCATTAACTTTATGGCTTAGGTAAGACATTTGGTTAAGTTTAAAGCATATAATGTGGCTTATACAAAAAGAAAGGTATAAAGCTCAAAGGGGCTTGTCAAGAGGAAAATCATATGATGCGTAGGCTATTTGGCTAAAATGTAGCTTGGAAAAACAAAGAATGCCTAATCATTTTCATGTTAATGCATATGATAAGAATGTGATCTCGAGTAGAAAATCAAGGCAAAGTTAGGATGTACATGTCATGAAGGTCACACATAAATAAAGACAATGAGACTGATATGGATGTTTCAGTCTAATAAGGCTCAAAATCTCACCGGCTTTGTCTACCACTAGTCACTACTCTTCTAAAGATAATGCACATCGACCAATCATAAAAGTAAAAGTACATGCTTAAGTTGCCATGAATTTTTTTAGTCAATTCATTCTCTAATCATGATTATATAGTCCTAGAATAATAGAAAATGAGAAATTTTTTGTTTTGTTTTTTTTTTTCTTTCTCTCATTTTGATTGAAAACTTAAAAACAAGTAAGAAACAAATAACTAAAAACACACATGCATATAAAAACTAAATGTGAAAATTTAAAGAAAAGAAATTTACTTTCCTTGAGTTGCCTCCCAAGAAGCGCTTTATTTAGTGTCGCTGGCTTGACTCTATGTTTTCTCCTCACGTGACAAAATTGTGATGTTTTGATGTCACATGTGGCTCCTCTACATGAGGTTGTTTAGGATAGGGCCTCAGTTGATCATTCCTGTTCATCATCTTCCCTATCTTAAGAATCTTGATCTCTACTGAGTCCATGCTCTCAGGAAATATTTCGAATGACTCTTCATCTTTTTCTTCCTTGTTTAATTCCTCCAACCTGTTATGTAAAGGTGAAGAGCTAGTCTTAAAAATAATTATAGAATTTGTGGTCACCTCTAAGCTAAAAGATATATCATATTCTACTTCGAGCTCCTTCCTCAATTATTCTTCACAAGTAATTCCTTGAGTATTTCCCTCAAAGTTCTCAAGCTCCTCATCACTCCGTAAGGTTTCTGCATTAACATCCATTGGATACACCTCGGGCTGATACGGCTGCTCCCCTTCACTTTGCAGTTCTAGATGATTGATATCTCCCCATTGAGGCAATGCATCTTGCAGAAACCATTTCACATCCTGCTAAAATTACAAAGTGTTAGTAATGACATTATCAACTAATTCTTTCAAGGATGTACTTGAGTTTTGTTGGCTCTCTCAATTTTAGAAACTAGATCAAAATTGTCTTTCATCTTGTTAGAATTATTGGATATCATACTGGGTCTACTGTATAATCTTTTGATGTTGTTACATATCCTATTGAAATTGAAGATTATTAGCATTATAAGTCTTGATATAGTCATCCAGAGGTATACCTGAGTTGTAATAAGAAACTTCTTATCTGTACAGGAATTGTTGTGCATCCTACAAACTATCAAGGAAGTAATTATGTTGATTATCCTATCTGTAACTAAAGTTAGGTTTATCAGTCCAAACTTGGTTCTAAGGTTGGGGATATGAGTTATAAAAGAAATTACTTTTATTAATGTCAAAAAACATTTTACACGACAAACACTAAACAAAAAGTGAACAGATCATGAAATAACCAAAAATAATCTAATTATGAACAAATATATACAAAACACCGATTAAAATCAAGAAAAAAGACTAAAACACTACACTCCTCAACAACAGCACCAAAATTGACAGTGCGTCGTAACGCTAATCAAAATAAAAACTAGACAACTACTATAGTAGTGGTGAGTCTAGTTCGATCTCACAGAGAATGTGTGTAAAGTTATTAAAATGAAATCAATCAATGTTTAGGTTTAGAGGAGGTTTCGGTTGATTTGAAATAAGAAAATAAAATGAAATCAAACTAAGAAAAGCAAATTAAAGAAAACATGCAAAGTGATAAAAGTGGTGAATTCATTAGGAATCTGGTTCTTTAGTTCTATCTTGGCCTACACCTTAATTAAACATATTTTGATGATTTATTGTTCTCAAACCTTTCCTATAAATTATTAATCGTAGGTTAATCTATTAGCTCGAGTTTTTCCTTAGGTTATGTTTAATCAAGGTAAGATCGTTAATTAAACCTAGTCGCTGAATAACCTAAGATACAATCTCTAGATTCAATTGGGCAGCTACATTACGAGTTAGGAAATTTGATTAATTAAGGCACATATGATGCGTCATTTAACCTAGGTTATGTTATCCCTAACGATTACAAACCATTAGTCACTACAAATGAATTTCAACATAACAATTACGAATTATATTGAATATTCTAGCAATGGGTTTATAATAAAACAATCCAATGAATGCATTAAAATTATCTTTTCACAGTACCCAAATCCATACACATCGGATAACATAATCAATTTCTATAGAGAGAAAGAAACAATAAATACAAGGAAAGAATGCTTAACCAGGTTGTCAGCATCGATATCGCCTTCGAGCTGGTGTCGAAAAGCTACTCCTCCATGGGTCTTCTTATGGTGGAGAGCCTACCTCCCTCTTTTTGTTCTTCCAAAGCTCCTTAAGGTCCCTCATGATTCAACCCAATTGAAAATACATTCTCCTCTTTTCACTATACCAAAACACTACAAAACTTTCATAAAACCCTCGCTCTGTCGTCATATGTCTATTTATATTAAAAACTAAGGTTTCAGGTAGCATATGTATGAGAGTCATGATCATGACATGTTGAGTCATGGGCATGACTACTTGAGTCACACCCATGCAAGGTAAGTCACGGTCATGACATATTGTGTCATGGCCGTACACTATTAGTCACGCCCATGACACTTTGTGTCATGGTTGTGACTTGCATTGTCATGACTTTTCTTTTCATCTTCATGCATTTTCTTGTCTCCTCTTATCTAATCCTTCTTCTTCTTATTCAATGGAGACAAAGGATTGTGAATATTTGAAAAACGACTCAAATGTAGTGTTATCGACTCACTTTAGCTCTTTTGCTTCTAAATTTTGCCTAAAACTACATATGAGTCAAAGTGAGTATCTTAAACACTTTCCTAGCAATATTCACTAAGTGGCATTGAATAAATTCATCATTAATTAAACACATATCAACAGACTCCCTTGCATCTCATTAGATATTATCTTTGGCAACTGGTCTATCCAATTCCATATTTTATATACGAGCCTCTTTTTGTTGATACCTTATGATTGATTTTCCAATAAAATTAGCCATCATATCTTCTAGAGATGGCTCCTTAATTTGAGGTGCTTTGTACTGTAAATAGTCAGCTGGAGCATAATCATTTTTCCATAAGTGTAAGAATTACTCTATTTTGAATTGTAAATGTTCTCGTACAATAAACCTTGAGGTTGATTGTACATACTCGATTGCTCCTATATATAGGTTGGTGATGGACATTCCTAATTGTAATGGTTACTCTTAAAAATGTTGCAATATGGCATGGATGTCGATGAGCCTTCGAAAACATGTGAGGAAACATCTCTTTCCTATATGGAGATGTTACATATTGCGAAGACACATCATAGCTCCCATAAGAGTATTGTCTGCTCCATCCTTCTATTGTGAGTTATGGTGATGAAGTAAAATCTAAATTCCTAAATAAACCACAAACACACTGTTAATATAGAGAAGTTCAAAAGATAATAAAATGAATAAGCCAAAAATAAAATAAGAAAAAATAAAATAAAATAAAATAAAAACAAAAAATAATGATTAGAATAATAGCTTTCAGGTATTCCTGATATCAATGTTCCTAGCAACGAAACCAAAAATGAGATTGGTTTATTTCTATACCAATATTAATTTATTCGTAAGTGTATGGAGTAGTTATAGCTAGCACAGGCAAGTGCGAGTTGAATCCCACGAAAACAATGAATACTAGTAATTACCGTTATCCTATTTTCTAGTCTAAGAATTTGATTTTGGATTTGTAATAAAGAAAATAAAACTTAAAAAATTAAAATAACTAGGAAAAAATATTGAGCAGAAAATAAAGAAATCACTTAGAAATAATCAATATCAATAATTAGTGTCTAGGTTATGAATCCCCTTAAAACCCTTAAATAATTGACCTTTTATTATGAGATTGTTTTATTGACTATTAGATGGTGGAAATTTGTATCATATGCTAATAACTCATATAAGACTACTAATAACTAATCTTATGTTTATAAACAGAATTACTTAGCTTAAAGTTTCTAATATTGCTTTACCAATTTATAAATACCACTATTAGGTTTAACCTTAATCCAAAAGATTTACGTTGACCTATCTCTAGGTTTGTAATCAACTCCTTTTAGTTACTGTAGATTTATTCATAGACGGGATTTCTAAATCTCTATATTATGAAATCAGATTATTTACTAATATTTTAAATCTATTAGAACATATTTTGAACACATAATTGAATCACAATAGATCAATTGAATTAAATAAAAGAATCAAAACATGTTATAGCACAAACTAGGGTTTATCTCACCTAGAAACTAATAATGTTTAGTTACATAAGTTAAAAAATGAAAATAAACATAAACAGGAAGAAAAATGAGTAGAAAACAAAGAGTTGATAATTCTAAATCTTCCTTTATCTCTTATCGAATATTCATGTAACGTAGAGGTTTAATGATGTATTCTATTGCATCTGTCAATGATTTATTCATGTTTTCCATGTCTCTGGATTAATATCACTCCTTCTAAATGAACTCTATGCCTTGAATTGCCTCTATATGTCTCTAAAAGTCTCCTCCCCTAATCTGCCTCTGTTTATGTCTTTTTATAGTAAATTTTAAAGTTTTTGGATATACACAATCTGATACACAAATGTGTACTAAACCGTGTATACTCTAAAATCTCCAAAATTGGCGATTCTGCATGGCCTGAGAGATGTACACGACTGTGTATCCTTCTTTGCTTCAAATCATCGTTTTATGTCATATTCTCATCCAAAAGCTTTTCCTTTTTGTCCATAAAGGGAATTATAACCTATAAATGCACTTAGGGCAAATTAAGTATCAAATATACAATAAAAGTATAAAATCTCAAGCATAAATACTTCAAAGATGAGGTATAAATATAGTCAAATTAGCATCCATCAAAGGATAAAGTGATCAAGGGTCAAATGAGTAAAGTGGAACACAAAATATAATCCTAAAGATTTTCAATTACATTTAAGTGAAGAACTAAGAACAAGCACCCCAAGCTGTAAAAATCATTGCAATTTTTCTTATAATCTTTTCTTGCTTATTTCGATGAATTAGGAGCAATTATTGTATGATCATTTACAAGTATGAATAATGTAGAAATTCTTTCATAATTAAAAGAAAATTTAGTTTAAACTTTAAAGAAATTCTTTTTATTAAACAAAATTGGGAAATTTTGAAATTATTTTACATAAAAATTTCATCAAAATGGGGTACTTTGATGCTTTTGAAAAACTTAAGGTGTTAGAAATTGATGTTTCAAGGAGTTAGATTCTAAAAGTTGCTTTATATAAGGTTTCAAATAGCCTAAGAGTTTGGCTTAACTAGCCGAACCTAACCTAAAATAAAAAAGAAGTACAATAGGTAGTGTGGCACTAGTAAGACCATCAATTAAATGACATGCCAACTAGTAAACTATCGACCAATCAAAAGGTTTATATCATCTAGTCAATAAGGCCATATAAAAGCTATATAATGGGTGTTAGTTGTCCTACTAATTTTTTAACTAGTCAATACTCCAATTAAATATTAGTTGCTTCAAAGTGTATATTTCTGTCACATGACATACATTGAATATTAGTTCCCTAGTATGAGTAAGAAAGGGTATTTTTGAGTTTTATATGGATATGAAATTGTTAAAATTGAAATATTTTCTTAGGGTACGCATAGTAAGGGTTCCTCTTGACCTTGAGTAAAAGTTGTTAAGGGTTTCTTTTCACTTATGACAAAGTAAAAAGGTTGTAAGTATTACTCTTTACCTAATATAAAAAGGATATTGTATGGATGGTTCCTCTTTACCCATTGAAATAAAAGATAGTGAATTTTGAGTGCATCTTAGGGAGTGGATGTAAGCTAAAGGTTATTTGACCAAACCACTATAAATCTATCTATCTCTTTCCCTAACTCTTTTTTATCATTTTTATGTTTATTTTTGTTTTTATTTTATATGTTTCATACCAACTCATTATAATAAAAAAATTTATTCTTTATAATTTCAAATGGGCTAGAAAGTAAACATAAATACTTCACCTTATGTGCCACTTGGAGACCAATAATTAGTATTGTAGCATACCATATTCATAAAAAACATATAGATTTCTAGCAAAATTTAGGTAAAGATTATTACGAAACATTTTAAATTTCTTTTTATTCAAGAGGGTCAAGACATAAACATTGCCCCATTTTTTAATGCAACTGATTAGTTATATTGGAAAATTAGGATGAAAGTCTTTTATGGTTTAAGATATTGATATACGGGAGACGAGAGTGAAAAGTAAGTTAGATGTCAATGTTGAGAAATTGAATGCATTGAATAATAAAACAATTCATATTCTTCTTAGTTCATTTAATAGAAATATGATAAATAAAGTTTTATTATATGAAAATGCTTATGACACTTGAAATTACATATGATCATATTAATGAGTCTAGAAGTATCATGGCAAAAAACTAAAGAAATGAGATGAAACAAAAGGATCATAATAAGATAAAGAAGGTATCTGTTGTAGACTAAAATTTAAGTAGACCTACTAGGCTACTTCTTAAGTCTATGAGCCCGTAAAAATGAATAGATATATTATAAGAGTTATTCCAACAAAGAAACTCAGGCTCAAGTTAGCAAAAGCAAAGGATATTAATATATAGAGAGGATTCTTAAATGAATTCATGATTTTAGTAATGTTATATTTACCTTGGGGTATTTCCTTTTTATAAACAATCTTTTAAGAAGTTGAGTTAGAATCCAAATATCCTTGTATAGTTTGGATTGAAGTCAACTAAGAGGCTTTCATAAGTCTTAATTTATCTGTATACTTCTGGGAGAAGGAATAATGTCTTTGAAGTTAAATAGACTCAAGAAGATGGACTTTGATAACATGAGAGAAAAATCCAACAATCTTGGGGATATATGCTTATATATCTAGAAGAATAATAGTATATATATTACCTTAAGTGTCGGCCCCATGAAAATTTTCTGCATTAGCTTAAGCATAATAGCTTATGGAAAGAATGCATGAGAGGGAATTGAGGGTATTTTCGGTATATAGCTTAAGTGCCAAGGGTAAAGTGGA
>JANQAP020000210.1:797405-807828 GCA_026874005.2 Erythroxylum coriaceum | reverse complement strand
ATTCCTTCCTCTTAACCAACCATCATAATTATAATGATAATATCCATTCTCATTCTTCACTATATTCATTCTCATTCCTATTACCATTCCTCTGTGCGAACCAACCGCCCCCTTAGTCATCAAACTAATATTTTATTTTTACTTTGTATTTAAGTATTTTTCAATTGTAATTAACATCTTGCACATGATCATATGTAATAATGTTTTATTTTCTATATACAATGCTTCTAATTTTTAATTATTTTTGTAATATTTTTGCATAATAAATTATACAATACAAAAATCTAAATATTACATACAATAACATCGATTAAAATTTTAACCAATAATTATAATCTACATGATATAATATTTAGTTATAATATATATTTAAATTTTCAAAAAATTGCTAAAAATATTTGGCTACGCTTTTAGAAACATCACCAATAAGTTTTGGTTATGCTTTCTTTTCGTAACTAAAAATTATTAGCTATGATTTCCAAAACTTATTAGCGATAATTTATAAAAACTTCACCTATAATTTTTTTCTATGAAAACTATTTGTAGCAAAAATATATTAGCAACAATTTGTTGAAAACGTCACATATAAATTTTTGCTACGGAGATTTAGCCAAGATTTTGGTGACGAATATAAATCATCAGGAATAACTATTAGCGACGATTTTGGGAAATTTAGCGATGAAATTTTTCGTTGCTAAAGGTCCCTTTTGTTGTGGTGATAATAGAACTTGAATAAATAATAATAGAATAACTTGGTTAATGATAATCTGATGAGTGTTGAATAAATGATGAACAAAGCTTACGATCACATCCTAATATGGTTTCCAACTTAGGAAACAATTGATTGTGTCTGTTAACCTTAAAAAATGACAATGTATAATGATTCCAACATCTGTGCTATGGCAATCCACATTGACAGAATTTGACCAAAAATTATCACAACCAATTTACGAAATTATTAATTAACTAGGGTTGTTAGGGGTGTAAATTAAGGACCAAAATAGAGAAACAATTTACAACCAGACGAAATATTATGCATCACTTTTGAATACTTTTAAAAATAATATGGCATTGAAACTAAGGTTAAGGAGATTCCATAGGAGGTTCTAGCTGGATTTAGACAGGTGAGTGAATTAACTAGGGAGCAATTAGTGAGAGAAGTTTCAAAAAGCCCTAGTTTTAGATGGATATAATAGACGTTTCTTTCAAATGAATTGGGATATCTTAGGAGGTACAATGATTGAAGTAGTCCGAGAGTTCTTTTAGGATGAAACTCTATTAAAGGATTGGAATAAAACCTTTGTGTTCCTGATTCCTAAACAAGGTCATGCTACACGACTGGAGCACTTTATACTCATTGCATGTTGTAACTTTCTTTACAAGATAGTTACTGAGATCCTGGAAAACAGGATCAAAAGGAGCCTAGGAAAGATTATTAGCAGGAGCAGAATGCTTTCTTGAATGGATGGTCAGTAACTACAAATATTCTCCTTTTGTCAGGAGTTACTGGAAGGTTATAACTCTAAGAGGAAAGGAAAGAACTGTACTATAAAGATGGATTTAACAAAGGCATATGACTCTATTAATTGGAGCTTCCTCTTCAGTACACTGAAAGCAATAGGATATCCAGCATTGTTTCAGGAGTGGATAGAAAATTGTGTCACAACGACAACGATAGGTATTTTGGTTATTGACTTATCAAAACTAGAAGGGATCTAAGGTAGGGGGACCCTCTATCCCCCTACCTACTTGTACTCTGTATGGAAGCCTTGTCCATTCTTCCTGTTAAGAACACAAGGATGAACCCTGAATTCTAGTATCATCATAGGTGTAACAAAATGAAGATCACCATCTTGCTTTTGCTGACGATATTTTATTGTTTTGTAGGGCTGATAAACATTCAATCAGTACCTTAATTTGAACTATACAGGAGTTCTAGGAGATTTTTGCATTGAGAAGCAATCTACTAAAAAGCTCATTTTATTTGTCTTACAACTATGACAGAGAAGCAATTTCAGAGGCCATAAAGATGGGTTTGTCATAAGGGAGCTTACCTAGAAAATATCTTGGCGTGCCAATTTCCCAAAAGAAGATCAGTATAAGGGATTGCAAACCTTTGTTATAAAATATAACAGGAAGAATCAGTCGATGGAGAAACAGGTTCTTAAGTTATGGGGGAAGGCTACAACTCATTCAGTCTATACTGAGTCAGTTAACAAACTACTATGTAAACCATGTTTGTTTACCAAAGAGTTTGTTCAAGGAGAATGATAGAAAAATTAGGGATTATTTGTGGAATGGATTGATTGATGGTAGAAGCAAAACAAAATTGAGCTGGAGCAAAGTCTGCAAACCAAAAGAACAGGGGGGACTTGGTATATGCTCAGCCTAACTACTCAGTAAGGTTAGTTTGGGCAAATGCTTGTGGTGGTTATGTAGTAAGAAGGACAATCTTTGGGTTAAATGGATTCACAATACATTCATCAATACTAGTAGCATTTGAGTTTTGAAACTTAATCAAAACATGCCAGGGATGCTAAAGGAGAACTTAAGAACTCGATTATGGATGCAAAATTTGGTGGTCCATCAAATTGGAAATGGTAAAAATACTTCTTTTTGGTTTGATAATTGACACTGTAAGGGTCCTCTCTATAAAGTGAGTGAAATACAACAGTTGAGAAGGCTTGTGAACAATGAGACCAAAGTAAGCAAACTTATAAGAGGTAGTCAATGAGTTTGGCCATATCTTAGTTGCAGATACTCAAACATATTGCTAAACCAAATGCCTAGATGTTAGGAAGATGACGAAGATAAAATTCAGTGGACAGCTGATAACTCTGGACTGTTTAGCACTAATGCCTGCAAGACCATGTTACTGAAGGATCAGAATTTAAGAGTAGGATGGGCAAAGCCGGTCTGGGATTTAGACATCAAACCAGTTCATGCATTTATTTGTTGTTTGGGCATAAATTGAGGGTTGCTCACCAAAGATAGACTGAAGTTCAAATTTAACTTAGTGAATAGTCCTGCTTTTTCTTGGGAGGAATCCATCAGCTGGCTAGGGAGATTGAAACTGTTGAATGAAGCAGACTACAAGGCAACCAAGATCAGCTGGAATGCAATGATTTACAACATTTGGAAGGAGAGGAACTTCGGACATTCAGACAACGACACCAAAGCTTAACAGAAATATTTCAAGATATTGTTCTCCATAGTAGACTGACGTTCTTAGCAAGAGGGCTAGCAAGTAATTTATCTGATAATATGAAATTGCGATGGCATATGATACGAGATAGTTTGTATAACTGAAACTAGGAATAGTTTGTCGTATGTTTTGTTCTCCAGGAGCTTTGACTATGAAAACACAACCATACTAGTTCTTTTGTCCTAACTAGATACGGTGTAGCCTTGTTTGCACATATATAATATTAATGAAATCCCATATTAACTTTTTAAAAAAAATATTATGCGTAACAAATAGGGACCACAGTGTAGAAAAAAATCAAGTAGAAAATCAGACAAAATAACTAGGGACCTACGACAATATATTATCGTTCTCCTGTTTCCTAGAAATTCAGCACGTACAACATAAGTTGTGAAATATTCTGGTATAATTATTAAGGTTCAAATGCTCTTTCAGTCGAAACCAAAAAGTTCGAACTTTTCAGTAGTCTTTATCTAAGATTTCTTAAGAGTTAAACACAAGACCCGGCCCAGCTGCTTACACAATATCAAAACAGAAGCAACTGCTTAAACCTATTTCTTTGCCACCACAACTATTTCAAGGATGTATGATGGCAACCATAACCCATCTCTCTGGCCATCCTTTATGAGTTACTGGGGAATTGGGTTACCGGGAAGACTTAAATATCAGAACTAAAAGCAAATGGGTTATCAGAGAAGAAAGGTTTTATTTTATCTTCTAAAATAGCCACATGATAACTACAAAAATACGATGTGATGAGCAGTAATTAATTTTTACAATAAATTGAAATTTTGTGTCTTAGTGTTACTTTTTAAAATCTATATTAGTATTACGAAATTAAGAAAATTTTGAAATTTTTTTATAACTTACCCTTTATTAGACCCTTGCGGGAAAAAAAATGGCAAAAAAGGATAACTTACTGTAACTACAGATGAGTCGTCTTATTTAAATAAGCGCTTTAACAAAACATTAATACCTTGCAGAACTTGGACCATTTTGATTTTCTCGGATCTTCTACTTGTTCTTCTGATTTTCTTCCTATGTGTTACATGCAAAAACTTACCGATCAGGTTTGGTGGTGCAGCGATCACAAACATGCCTGAAATTCGGCTTGGAGCCTGGTTTGCAGTTCAATGATAATTCCAAAGGGTTTGTTTGTGTAAATTGCATCTGACCTTGACAACTGTTAGTGTTGAACTAAAATCTTAAGGCCTTTTCAAAGTGTAGGATTACTCGTAAATTTCCAACATCTTTCCCTCAACTCATAGTTTATGCAATGTTATTTGAGTAATCGAACTTTGTCAACTTTATACAATGAAAGGTTTTGTGAGGGGTCAGGCAGAAATTGGATTTGGATCAGATATAAATAAGTCTATATACAATTAAAATATTATATCTCAACTCCAAAATCTAATACAATAGATTATAAGTCTTACCTGTATAACCCATTTCATCCTTGTTTCTTTTTCAGATTCCTCCACCAAGGAATTTCCAAGAAGTCTATCATCAGCAATGGCAGAGAAGAAGTTGTCTCCTCTTGATGATTCTCTTAATTCGTAATTGAAGCCAACCTGCTGTCAAGCGATTGCAGTTAGAAGTTTCATTGTAGAAGTTAACAGTAAGATTAATTATACCTGGTTCATTTTTATGAGGATTATCCACATTCAGCTTGAAGACAAGAATTTTATTTCTTTCTTCACCAAGATGAGTATGAAAGAAGTAGATTGTTGTTGTGGAGAATGGATGTGATGTTATTTAAGGAGGAGCAGGAGTATTGGCCAGTGGGCATCAGAAAGCAAGACTTTACGAAGTGTTGAGCAATGCGCGGGACTAATCGTTGTAGAAGACAATTGCACATTGACTGCATATATATGCAGAAGTTGAATTACCTACCACAACCCATCAATGATCTCCAAATCCAATCAACAGCATATTCTTCCAAAAAATCATTATCACGAGCCGCTGCTGACATGGACGTGGTCAGCTGGAACATGACAATCTCTGCCCACATGCGCAACGGGGATTGCCAAGCCGCTCTTCGAGTCTTCAACTCTATGCCTCGTCGAAGCTCGGTGTCCTGCAATGCGATGATTTCTGGGTATATAGCAAATAATAAGTTTGGTCTTGCCAAGGACTTGTTTGATAAAATGTCAGATAGAGATTTATTTTCTTGGAACGTCATGCTTAGTGGGTTTGTCAGAAATAAAGATTTGAGTGGTGCTCGAGCCTTGTTTGTGAGAATGCCTGAGAAAGATGTTGTATCCTGGAATGCAATGTTATCGGGGTATGCACAGAACGGATTTGTCGATGAGGCTAGGGATATTTTTGATAAAATGCCCTGTAAGAATGAGATTTCATGGAATGGGATGCTTTCAGCGTATGTGCAGAATAGGAGGATAGAGGACGCGAGAAATTTGTTTCAGTCGAAGATGGATTGGGAGGTTGTTTCTTGGAACTGTTTGATGGGTGGGTTTGTGAAATCAAAGAGGCTATTGGAGGCCAGGAAGCTTTTCAATACAATGCCTGTGAGAGATGAGGTCTCGTGGAACATCATGATTACAGGTTATGCTCAGAATGGAGACATGGAAGAAGCTCATAAATTGTTTGAACTGTCCCCTAGTCGGGATGTGTTCACATGGACAGCGATGGTTTCTGGGTATGCTCAACATGGGATGTTGAATGAAGCAAGAAGTATATTTAATCGGATGCCAGATAAGAATTCAACTTCTTGGAATGCAATGATCGGTGGATATGTGAAGTATAAGAGAATGGAAATGGCAAGAGATTTGTTTGATGCTATGCCTTCCCGGAACACTAGCTCTTGGAATACAATGATCACAGGATATGCTCAAGCGGGAGATATTGATCGTGCCAGAGGTGTATTTGATAGCATGCCAGAGCGTGATTCCATCTCTTGGTCAGCTATGATTGCTGGCTATGCTCAGAATGGCCGTAGTGAAGAAGCTTTACAACTTTTTGTAGAAATGGAAAGAGATGGAGAAAGATTGAACAGGTCATCATTTACCTGTTCTTTGACAGCTTGTGCTGATATTGCTGCTTTAGAGCTGGGAAAGCAATTGCATGGTCGTCTGGTTAAGGCTGGTTATCACACTGGATGCTTTGTGGGAAATGCTGTTCTTGCAATGTATTGCAAGTGTGGAAGCATAGATGAAGCACGTGATGCATTCCAAGAAATAGCCGACAAGGATGTAGTATCATGGAACACAATAATCTATGGTTATGCAAGGCACGGATTTGGTGAGGAAGCCTTAGCAGTTTTTGAGTCAATGAAGACATCAGGTATCAGGCCAGATGCTACCACTATGGTGAGTTGATTTATTCATTTAGTTGGAGTTCCAGATATGTTTTGGACACCCACCATCGTGAGACATCTCTTCTTTTTGTTTTTTGAGAAAAAAAACTCCTACAAAGTGACAAAAACATCGGTATAGCAGTGTACCTCTGGTTAATGACCAAAATCAAATTAAAAGTTTATCCTAAGAATTATTAAAATTAAACCAATAGCTCAAGTAAGACTATAACTCTTAACTAGACAATTGAAGTTCTACATTTAAATTCAACTGATTCTTCTATTAGTTGATCCTCCATCAATACCATAGTACAGTAATCAGCATGTTCAAATATTAGAGGAGGTTTGCTTTTATATACTAAAAACGGAGGTTATGTGGTATCTTGAAATATTTTGCATTTATACATGACATGGGAAAGAAGAGAGATAATTTTTAGTCTGGAAGATATTTTCATTTTTGAAGTTCTATCAACATTCTTTTGTAGTGTGTACCTGTTATTGTTTCTCTTTGTACATCAGTCTACAAAAGATTTCCCTTAACAAAGATGTGAATGAGGAGGGATCTATCAACTAAACATGAATATTGTCAACAAGAAAGTCGACCAAAAGTAAGCTGCTGAGTGATACTCCATGATGAATCAAATACTATTTTAACGCACACCACCTTAACAGAAATAGCAGAAAAAATAAACTGTTTGCATTTCTTTATCATCTATTTATCAATCTTGGTTTCACTGTGGTTTCTCAGGTTGGCGTATTATCTGCATGTGGTCACACTGGCTTAGTAGGGAAAGGGACTGAATATTTTTATTCAATGGATCAAGATTTTGGTATAATTGCAAATTCAGTACACTATACTTGCATGGTTGATCTACTTGGCCGTGCTGGTTGCCTGGAAGAAGCTGAGAATTTAATAAGAAACATGCCTTTTGAACCAGATGCATCAACATGGGGTGCTTTACTTGGTGCAAGCAGGATGCATTGCCATATAGAATTAGGTGAAAAGGCTGCTCAGGTTGTTAATGAAATGGAACCTGATAATTCAGGAATGTATGTTCTTCTCTCAAACTTGTATGCAGCTAAAGGTAGGTGGCCAGATGTTGGTAAAATGAGATTGAAAATGAGGAACAAAGGTGTGAAAAAAGTGCCTGGGTATACTTGGCTTGAAGCACAAAATAAAATTCACACATTTACAGTTGGTGATTCTTCCCATCCTGAGAAGGAAAAGTTGCATGCTTTTCTGGAAGAAATGGATTTGAAAATGAAAAATGAGGGATATGTCTCTTCTACCAAAGTAGTTTTACATGATGTTGAAGAAGAAGAGAAAGAGCATATGCTCAAGTATCATAGTGAGAGATTAGCTGTGGCGTATGGGATTCTTTCCATTCCTGTTGGGAGACCTATTCGTGTTATTAAAAACTTGAGAGTTTGTGAAGACTGTCATAATGCCATAAAGTACATGTCCAAGATTGTGGGGCGATTGATAATTTTGCGAGATAATAATCGTTTTCACCACTTTAACGGGGGTTCATGCTCTTGTGGGGATTATTGGTGACACTGAATAAAAGCTAGATAGTATCACATCTTCGGATACATTCATTGTACCTCATAAATCCTTTCAGTTTATTTGAACCCGCAAGAATCCCTGACTGGTATCTGGAAACAGGTTGACCACTGCAGCTTGCAGGAAAATGCGCTGCAAGATAATTCATAGTTACTTTTGGTACTGTCTCTGATTTTTAGTTCTTTCACAAAACACTTTTCCTCTTGTACAGTTATACATAAGTATTTGTTGATTCCGACATGGATTTTTATTTTTATTTTCATTTTCTTCTTCTATTTTGATAAAAACTGTTAGTTTACGCTTTTATAGCCAATCAATTGTATGCAAATTAACATATGACATTATTTTAATTAATAAAAAAGGCTTTATGTATTAATTTAATTAATATTTTATGTTTGAATATTAAAAGTAAAATCTTTGGAATAATTACTGTGTAATTGAAATTATGATAAGTTCATAATTATGAGATTTAATTTACATATCTATTATTCCTAAATGTTCCAAGTTGTAGTTTTATCAAGACGGGATATTGTTGAAGCAGTAAAATTAGCACATATTATGTTTCTTTCTTATTATGAAGACATTTAAACTAATGTATGGGTGATTATTAGATAATAAGTCATTGAATGTACCTGATAATGAGAATTTCGAATGGAATGTTACTTATGTGTCTATGGATTATCTCATAATGATAGTTGTATAATTAATTTTCAGACTTCAGGTTATCAAGGTATCTCGTATGGAAATTACTATATTTTGATACTACTTATAAATTGTCCTAGAATAATTTAGTTGGTAGTAATTGGATACAGTGCGAACCTTATGGAGATAGTTGAGTAAGTCAATATAAAATTCATTACTTTAAAGTAATTAGAGAGAATATTATACTGTTCTTGATTAATAATAATTTATGAAATTCTTTAGCCAGAGTGAATTGATATTTGAAAAGAAGTTTTCAAATTTCAATTATAAATTAATCACTAATTAACAAGAACGAACATAATTGGACCAAAAGAGTAGACACTGTATCCATACTCCGTCTAATTAGATTATTGAATGACAAAAGGATTAAATTAAACATCACAACCATGCATGGACAGATTAAGTCAATCAGTTTGACATTCCTGATATTTGGATAATTATGACATATTGTTAGACCTCAATCATAATTTATGATTATAAATTGTTTAATTAAAAAATTAAAGATAAATTAAAAAAAGTTTTAATTTATCTAATTCTAATTGTGAATTAGAATTTTTATTTATAATTATTGCCAATTTGTTAGGAACCTAATGAGTCACACATCAAATAGCAATTTGTGAAAAAAAAACAATTTAACTTAATTTGTACTCAATTATAAAGTTTGAGAAACTTTGGAGATCAAATGTGAGATATTTGATTTTATTAAAAATAAATTAATTATAATTATAATTTGATTTTCATTAGAGCTTCCATTTAATTGCTTAACTTGGATTAGGTGCTTGATTGTTGTTGAATTTGATAAAAATTAATGTCTTATACTTCTGGTTTTATCTTTTTCCGAAGTTATTCTTTTGTCTGCTTTGGAATTTTATTTATTCATGGACATGTGTTCTGTTCTAGTTTTGCAGAATTAATTCCTTAAAGCAAAATATAATTATTTGCTGTGAAAAGTTACAATGACTTATGAATGCGAGTATCTTAAAAATGTTTTCTATCACCTATACGTTTGTTGATTGCAAAGAAACTCGCTTTGAATTGTTTCTGATTGTGACTGCCTCTATACATGTTTTAAGATTGCATTTTTTAAAATCTTGTGTGTTTATGCCCTATTTTACTCAGGGGTTTTGCATGTTTTCTCTCTCGATTGTTTTTTCTCTATTATCAATTTACTGTAGTGTGTGTATACGATCGCCTATCTGACTTTTGCATCTGACGACCCAGTGGGTTGCTTCCGATGCGACGCCTGCTAGGCATCGCTTGTGACGTCATAGTTAGAGATGGCAATTTTGGCCCGACCAGGCCCGACCTAGCCCGTTTTTGGCCTGGGTTGGACAGGCCATGGTCTGCTCGCATGGACCACGGGCTAGATCAGCCCAGCTCGCGGCCCTCCAATGTTAGACAAAACGGCGTCGTTTTGTCCAAAACAACGTCGTTTTGTAATTTTTAAATTTAAAAAATGTATCATGGGCTGGGCCGATTCGACCAACCAATTGAATATTTTCTTTTTTGAATATTTTCTTTTTTGATATTATTTGGTAAGAACTTACAATTAAGAATAAAAATTAAAGTGGTTCAATCTCTGCAGAACAAATCAAGAACAAGAAAAAAGGACCTTTTTTTCTATAAACATTTTTTGTTTATA
>JANQAP020000210.1:718867-731549 GCA_026874005.2 Erythroxylum coriaceum | reverse complement strand
TTTCATTACAAAAGTAACTAGAAGAAAATTAAGTTATAAGTAAATACACTTGCTTTCCAGGGCACTATATTTACATACCTCCAACACTTCATAAGTAGTTTCCCTATTAGTCCCAGCCAAAGTATGAATCCGTGTGAGGGGTTAATGTTCACAGTCCCACACTATATTTCCCCAACTTACGTTGTAACTTGTATCCTTTTGTAGGAAAGCTCTACATGCTTTTGTTTTAAAAGTCTTTTATCCCCCTATAATCCGTTGCAGTTCATCTAGTTCAGTATTTTTACAAGTTGGCATGTTTCCTATTAAGTTGTATACATTTCTACTGTTGTGGTAGGGTTAGTACCATTGGTTATTTCTAATTAAACTACTGACCTTAGCATCTAGGCTCACCACCAGCTTTAGATTCTAAAACTCCTCAACGTTGTATAGAGGACCTTTTGAATGCCAGTTGTCAAACCAAAACATTGTATTTTCCCCATTTCAAGAATAATTAGATTCTACATCCACTGTCTAGTCTTCAAGATTTGCTTAAGAATCCAGGTCATATTCTATTTAATTTTCTATTTCTAGATGCTTCTCTTTTTTACGTAAATATGATGAATTCACTTCACCCACATATCATCCTTCTTGTTACATAACCTCCATAGATTCTTGGCCCGTTACTCTGTTCAGTAATCTTGCTGATTGTAGTCCTAAGCCCTCTTGTTCTTTTGGTTTGCATATTGTGTTCCAGCTCACTGTTGCCTTCTTGTTTCTATAACTTGATCCCTCCTATAGAAAGTTTCTCAGTTTTTTATCAATCTCCTTCAACACACTTTCTGGTAATGATATGTAGCTAATCCAGTAGCTTATTAGATTGCTCAAGGTTGTCTATGTCAATTGTAATCTTCTCCTATAACTTAGAAATTTTTTACACCAGTTGTTTATTCTCCATTCAAATGGTCCATTAGTAGTTTACATTCAGCAGTAGTGACTTTTCTTTGTGAAATTGATACCCTTAGGTACTTTTCATGGAGATTTCCTTGATGTAACCCCTTCTTCATGGATTTTGAAGCAATTTCACAGTTTGTAGTTAAGGAGAGGTAAAAGCAGCTCTTACTCTGATTGCTTTCTAGACTTGACATAACTTTAAAGTTCTCCAGTGATTGCATGAGTACTTTGATTGAAAGCTTATTAACCCTACAAAAAAGTAACAAATTATCTACAAAAGTTAGACGTGTTATTTTGTTACCTCTTTATTTGTGATGATATTGAAATTTGAGCAACTTTCCACATTTCTTGCAATAGTGATTGATAGTGTCTCCATGCATAACACAAATAACAATGGGGATAGGGGGTCCCCTTATCTCAGCCCCCTTTTGTCCTTTATTAGCTTGGTGGTTCACCATTCACTAGGAAGGCTACAGAAGCCGTAGAGAGACATATTTCAATCCAATGCCTAAACATGGGAGGATAATCATCTGCATTTAAAATGTTGAATAGGAAATTCAATTAATTGAATTATAAGCCTTTGCCAAATCAATCTTTATAGTGCAATTCTTTATTTTAGTTTTAGTGTTGTAGCTTTTAAGAATCTCCTGGCATAGCAAGATTTTCGTGCCTATTGTTCTCTCTTTGATGAAAGCATTTTGTGCTAGATCAATAATTTCACCAGATTCTTCCTTAGTCTATTTGCCATTATTTTAGTAATGGTTTTATAGAGTATGCTGCAGCAGGCAATGGGCCTAAACTATTCCAGCTTGAAGGCATTTAGTTATTTAGGGATGAGGCTCACAAATGATTTATTCCACTCTTTCAAAAAGGTTCTTTTTAAGAAGAATTCCTTTATTGCTTTTGTGAATTCCCCTCCTATGATATGCCAGTTCTTTTGGAAGAATCTTCCGTTATAGCCATCAGGGCTAGGAGATTTATCAGAACTCATTACAAATATTGCTTCTTTTATCTCTTGTCTAGTAACTTCCTTAATTATTTCAACCTTGTCTTCCTCTAATATTCTCCTTATCTCCTCTTTATATCTTCTAGAATGGTCTCTACTAGATCTTCTATCCCATAATGTTTACTGAAGGATTCAAATGTAATTCTTTTCTTTTGTTCCTGATCATGATATTTCTGGCTTGCTTCATCTTCCAAATACTACATATGGTTCTTGGTCCTCCAAGTTCTAAATGAATTCATAAATTAATTTATGCATCTTTCCCCTTCTTTTAACCACTACAATCTTGCTTTTTGTCTTATTAAATTGTTTGTGTCTTTTAGGGACCTTTTGTGTTTGTTTACCTTATCTGCTTCCTCTTTTCTCAGTTGTCGATCTTTTGGTTTTGCTAGCGTTCTCCTTTAGCATCTCTGTAGTTCTTCTAATGCTTTTGTTGCTCCCTCCTATTCAGGAATTATGAATTCCTTGCTAAAAGTTTTTTCCCTTTCTTTCATAGCTTTTAACTTCATGTTTAGCATGTATCCCTTAGTACGAGTTATCTCTTTACTCATTTCTTCCCTTAAAATACTTCTGAATTAAGGTTTTCCTCTTAAATGGTTAAAGGCCCTGAATGGAGCTTTCCTTCTTTCAGATGGGGTATTAAATTCGACCACAATTGGACTACAATAAGAGGTATTAGGATCCTCAAAACTGGCAGTACTAAGTGGGAAGTGTGCGAGCCAATTTCCATTAATCATACATCTATTAAGCTTCTTTAACAAGAACCAGCTACCACTCTACTTATTTTTCCAGTTGTAATCATTTCCATAGTGTTTAAAATCTATCAGCCTATTATGCTTTGTTAGTTCTTGTAATTCCCTACAGTTTTGCTTAGTCTAACTTCTTTCTCCCTATGTTTGTCTTAAGAGTGAAATTATAATCCCCTATGAATTTCCAAGGGTGATTTTTTGTATTGTTGATCCTTACCAGTTCCTCCCATAACATCTGTCTTTGGAATGTATAATTGGTTGCATACACAGTTGATATTATAATAATACTACCTGTGTTTTTTATGTTAAGGTCACATTTTATCACTTGGTCTATAGCATCCCATCTAAACAGTTCCAATTTTGGGTGTTATACACTATTATAATTCTCTCTCTCATATTTTTGTCATAGTTAGTGATCAACTTCCAACTTTCCTTTAAAAAGCATAGATTTTTTTCATTTGTTCCTTTTTTATTAGATATTTTTCCATTTGTTCCTTTTTTTTTTATTTTGGTTTCAAGTAAGCCAAAAAAATTAGCTAGCTTGCTTCTAATTAAATCCCTAATAGCTAGTTATTTATTAAGGCTATTTATCCCTCTTACATTCCATACTACTAACTTTATTATTTATTTTTATTACCTTACCTCTTTCTCTTTGATTTCCTACTTGCTCCTAGAGAGGTACCATTATTCTGTTTAGTTTAAAAGGTTTCTCCTATTTCCACTGAAGGAGTTCCCCTTGCTTCTTCTTGCTCAATCTCTTGATCAATTACTACCTGCTTTCCTTTATCCAGTGTTTTATTATTATCCTGATCTTATATCTAAATAGTTATGACTTCTTTTGGTTCACTTCTCTCCACATTGATTTTCTCCTTATGTTCTGTCATTCTAGCTTTTTCATTTGGTTCCTTCCTCTTTACATTATTACTTTCACCATGTTTTGT
This sequence comes from Erythroxylum coriaceum, assembly GCA_026874005.2. Lineage (NCBI taxonomy): Eukaryota > Viridiplantae > Streptophyta > Magnoliopsida > Malpighiales > Erythroxylaceae > Erythroxylum > Erythroxylum coriaceum. The sequence goes on along the minus strand of JANQAP020000210.1, from coordinate 727,926 downwards.
CCCCTCTTCACTTACCTTGTTTACTTCTTGATTCTCTTTCTTTCTCTAAACCATTCTTTTCTCTTTATTCTTAGGTCTCCACATATATGTTATCCTTATCTAGTCTTCCTCTAAATCACCCTTCTCATTTAACTTCATGATCCTCATGGAATTAGGCAATTTTGGCATCAATACACACTCTAGCAAATCCTATCCTTCTCATCTTTATTGTGCTCTCATCCATCCTCAATGGTTTTCTAATTTTGCTAGCAATATAGCTCATCCTTTCTGTAAACCAATACTCTAAGGGGACTATATAGAAATTTACCCACAATGGGATTGTTTCCATCTTGTTCTGTCTATAGTTACCCTTGGGTGACATTTCTTAAGTAGCATTGGATGTCTAAGGACATGCTAAGGTCCTTCTTCTAATACTCTCTAAGCATTCTTATCATAATTGAATTTAAACATAAACAATTCATCTTCATTCACCATTGTATTCAACAATCCTATATTTTTACAAGCAGTATTAGCCCATTTATTAACAACTGGAAATGTTAAACATTTCTCACAGAAAATACCTACCAGATATGAGCTCCATTTCTTTGCTCTAAGTTGAAGCACCTCCAAGGAAGCTTGAATGGGTTCATCATTTGCTAATTTAACAAGCCTTAACTTGCCTAAGTCTTTAAAATCTTCTATGATGAAACTCCATGTAATCTTTCTCTTCTTATGTTCCTTTTGGGTTTCTAAAGTTCCCTTCGAAGGAGGAAACTCAATGGGTTTAGGAGGTTTAGATAGTGTTTCATTAGGAATTGTGTTTTTGTTGGTGGTAGTAGTTGGTGTGTCTTTCTTAGGGTTTATGGACATGGTTAGTTTGGGTATTGTTTAGGACAGGTTTTTGGTTAAAGTTTGTTGGTTGGTCAAAAGGAGTTACTGTCAGTAATGGGGGACCATGTTGTGGGTAAGAAGTTTGTTGGTTATTGTTGAGCCTGGGGGCTCACACAGGTAAGAATATGAATTTAGGAGGATAAGCTATCTTAAGAGAAAAACTCTTCTCTCTACAATTTTTATCAACTTGTATGATTCTTTATAGTGATCTCGATAGCTTAAGTCTTAAATGTATTGGTTTAACTATTTATATTAGATCTGCTTTAGTTCATCTTCTCTCTACCTTATTTGTTCTCCCCCCCTTATACAACGAAATTGATATAAGTCTCTCACTTTCCATTCCCTAACTCCTGCCAACTTAAAAAATATCCTTTTCTCCATCTATAGTTTCCAAACGTTAGTATGATTTCTCATAAGCTTTGCTTTTAGCTTATGAGATTATCTTCTTCACATTTTTCTTTGCTAGTTCGTAACTTTCTTAATTAAATACTCTCTCTACCTCTATAGTGCTATTCAATAGAGCTTTATGGGCACTTTTCTTTATCTTAACCTTTTCTTGTACATCTTCATTCTACCACCAAGACTCCATCTTACTACCCCTAGGCCTTTAGAAAAACCCAAGATCTCTTAGGTGAAATCTTTAAAAGAGTTTTACTCTCTCCCACATATGGTTAGCATCTCCTTCTAATTTCCATTATTCTCCATTTATTACTCTATCCCTAAGTTGTTCCACCATATCCATTTTTGAATTCCGCCATTTGACTTTGGCACACCTCTTAGGACTTCTCTTCTTCCTTCAACCCTTAATTAAAAGATCCAAAACTAACAATCTACTCTAAGTTGACAAGCAAGCACTAGGTAGTAAATTTGAGTTTTCGTGATTCTGCTCTTAAAATCTCTTGGTGCTCCTCATTTTTCTTAAAAAAAGAGTTGACTATCACTAACTCAAATGCTACTACGAGATCCAATAAAGCAGTCCCACTATCATTCCTATCACTGAACCTGAAATTGACATGAGTTTATGAATACCCATCTAAGGTTGCCCCTATATGACCATTAAAGTATCATCCTAGAATTACTCTCTTGTGGGAGGATTTGCTAAATTACCTTATCTAGCTCTTCTTAGAATTGGCATTTAAGTTGTTCATCCAATCCTACTTGAGGTGCATAATCACACAACAAATTGAAAACAACACCTTTCACTATAATCTTTAAGGACATAATCCTAACATTAATCTTTTTTACCCTTATAACATGATGTACAAGGTCATTGACAACTAAGATACCTACCCCATACTGTCATCTCGAACACCTTGAATACCAAAGTTTGAACCTATTAATCTCTTTCACTTTAGCCGTGTTGATAGTTGTAGATTGCATCGTGTTTTTATGGGTAGTTTAGTTTGTATTTAGTTGTTAATTTGATTATTTAGTGCATTTTAGGTTAGAATTGTGTTAGTTAGTGGATATTTGTGTTTGAACTGTTTTATAGGTTAGAGCATGCTTTTGAGCTTCAATTTTATACTTTTGAGGTGCCTTGATGTGTTTGCTAGTGTTTTAGGGTAAAGAGTGGATAATGGAGAAGATTCAGAGAAAACTCGGGAGCTAACCTAGGGCCTCAATGATAGAAGGATGATGGAGGTGCCATGATCATAACAGAAGGCCAAAATCTTGGCCATGATCGTGGCACTAAGGGCCACAATCATGGCACGTGCGTGGAAAGACACGGGCTGCTTTTGGTTTTAAGTTTTTGAGGAACTTTTGAGACCTTTTGGAACTAAAAAAAAGACCTAGAGTTGCCCTAATCAGAAAAGAGTATAAAAGGAACATAATGCAACCCTAAAAGGGAGCTTCATCTGTGCCACTTTTGGAAAACCCTAAAGGAGAGAGAAAGAAGAGAGAAGAGGAATAAGAAGAGGAAGAAGAGGAGAAGAAGCGGGTCTTTCAATGCTGTTGACTTCCCGGATAAGCTATCTTCCAGATTATCTGATCCAAGTTCTTCTCCTTTCCATTTTCATTTTTGTTCTTTCAATGTATAATATTGAAATGGATTGTATGATGATGGATATTGGATTATTGATGATCTTCTAACTCTTCCTTCGAGATTTTACCTAGATTTAATGTTAATATAGTTGTTTGATGTTTTATTGATTGGGTGTTATGATTAATTGCGTTACTTGCATATTTCGGTAATAAATCGAGAGGGTGAACTGGATAAAAATGATTGAATTAGGTTAATGAGAGTTAGGTGATCCAATAGACTGCGTGATTAATCTTATCGAGTTTTATGCGGAAAGAGATCCCTTATGAGTCCTAGTAGTTTATTCTGGCTTAAGATCTAATTAGAATTGTGGGTCTTTTGTTAATTGAGAGATTGCAAACTCTATAATTCAATTAAGGTTTATGATTTAAGATTTAATGATTAAAACTTGAGAGAGAGTAATCAGCCTTTTGATAGTCTACAACTGTCACCACAATAATGCATAAATGACTAGATTAGCATTAATGATAGGAAAATCCTCTCTCTCATAACTTGGTAATTTCTCTTAAGTGATTTTCACTGTGACTTGTGTGTTGCTCAATTTCCCTTATTTGTGTCTTAATTTCCCAAATTAAATTCTTGCTAATCAAATTCTCGTATTTACTTTTCTGTACATTTTTAATTTTTATTTTATTATTTTTTTCGAGCCTTAGATAACTTAGGATTTAGATTAGTTCACCTTCCTAATGGGATTGACCATTCACTTGCTACAATTCATGACCCGTGCTCTTATGATAATTGAAGGCTATAAATTGTAAGGCTCGACACCTTCGATCAAGTTTCTGGTGCCGTTATCAGGTAGGCGTAGGATTAATTTAGTTCTTTTTAGTTTAAGGCATTTTTACCCCTATTGTGTCTGTGCACTTGCATGAACACAAAAAGTTGAATAGTTGAAGATTTGACACTTGATATCACTCATTTGGAACGAGCTATTTGAAGAGACAAATGTTAGGAAAAAGTAGTTAAGGAACCGATGGCGGAAGAGTATAATCAATTGTTCGATCAGGGAGCAAATTAAGGCCATCAGCCGAGAACTCTCATGAATTTTATAAGGCCGAGCTTCAATGCAGCAAGTCAAGATATGGCTAGGCCACCAGTTCAAACTGCCTCCTTTGAAATTAAACTAGCCCTTTCAAACATGCTATATACAAATATGCAATTTTATGGACTGACGAATGTGGACGCCAATGCACATATCGTGAACTTCCTTGAGATATGTGATACCTATCAATATCATTAGATGTCGAAAGATGCAATTAGGATGAGGCTTTTCCTTTTCATATTAAGGGATAAGGCAAAGGCTTGGTATCACTCTCTTAGCCCTTCCAACATCACTATATGGGAGCAATTGGTACGTGTCTTCTTAGATAAATATTTTCCCCTCACCAAGACGACTAAGACAATCAAAGAGATTACAACTTCCAACAAGGTGATAGGGAATTGATCTATGAAGCATGGGAGTGGTACACGGATTTGTATAGGAGGTGCCCATATCATAACCTACTAAAGGAATTCCTCTTGCAAACATTTTACAATGGGGTAAACCCACCCACGAGAGGCACTATTGATGTAGCTTCAGGAGGATCGTTAATGAGGAAGATGGTGGACGAAGTTGAGGAGTTGTTAGAAGAGATGGTGGGTACGAGTTGTCTATAGACAAATGAGCAAAGTAGACAACCTACAACCATCTGAGAACAGAAGGGAGCTATAGTTGTCACTCAAATGACCGAAATGTAAGCCAAAATTGACAGCTTGACTCGACATCTAAACAAAATGAAAACATCATCTTCCGCTCCTATGAAAGTTGTTCAGTTAAAATGCGAATTATATGGGAAAATCTACCATGACACCATTGATTGTTTCCTAATAAAGGGTGATGGAGCAGAATAAGTAAACTACATAGGCGTGCAATATGGTCAAGGAGGGGGAAACAACCCCTACTCCAACACGTACTACCCTAGGTGGAAAAATCATCCCAACTTTTCGTCATCTAACAATGTAAAAGGACATTTCAAACCTCAAGGACCACTTGGTTTCCAACAGGAGAAACCAAACACAATGGACTCCAAATTGAATAACATTTTAGACAAGCTTGGAAGTTTAGATGATGTTTAAAAAGATTTGGAGGGTAGATTCGAACAAGTAACAAAGAATCATACCTTTTCCATCCATAACTTGGATGCTCAAATAAGCCAATTGATAAGTATCTTTTCAACACAAAATGCAGCGAATATTCCATGCACTTTAGGAATAAAATCGAGGAAACAACTAAAAGCTATCACACTGCTAAATAGGAAGGAACTCGAACAGCCCATAAAGACAAAAGTTGTAAACTCTGCTCCTGTTAAAAAAAAAACCCAGAAAAGGAGACAGAAGTAGATATGAGCGAATATCCTCCTTATATTGCCCCCACCATATCAACCCAAGGTTCCCTATCCTCAGTAATTGCAAAAGAATAAATTGGATACACAATTTGCAAAATTCGTAGAGAAGTAAATACACTGTAGATAAATCTTTCATTTTTCGAGGCTTTAGAATATATGCCAAAGTATGCTAAGTTTTTCAAGGACATATTATCAAGGAAGCGTACTTGAGAAGAAAAACAAAATGTGGCTCTAATTGGCACCTGAAGTTCTATAGTCACTAACTAGATGCCATCCAAGTTGAAAGATCCTGGGAGTTTTATAATACCCTATGTGGTTGGTGATTTTGAATTCACAAAGTGCCTATGTGACTTAGGAGCAAGTATCAATCTTATTCCTTTGTTGATATTCAGGAAATTAGGGATGGGTGAGGTCAAGCCAACATCAATGCTAATTTAGTTGGCTGATCAATCTATTAAAAAACCATTTGGAGTGGTGGAGGACATTTTGTGGTTCTTGACTTTGAAGAGGATAAGAACTGTCCACTAATCCTTAGTCGACCATTTATGAATACAGGGAAAGACTTAATTGACATTCATGAAAGAAATTGACACTTCGGATCGGTGAAGACCAAGTGGAGTTTAATATGAACAAGTCTTTAAAAAATTCAAGAAAAAGCAGCGCGTGTGTGAAGGTTGAAATTATGAATTAAAATTTACAAGAACAAGTAAAGAGTTGCATTGCCAAAGTGAAATCAATAGAAGCAACCACAACTAATGGATATGAGAAGTTGATCAAGGCTGAGCTTGAAAGAAATGATGAGATGGAGGGGTCGGGTGTTCAAACGCATCAAGACATATTAGTCCAAACCGAAACAGCCATACTACCCTCCACAAAGAAACCACCCACCTTAGAGCTTAAATCTTTACCTACTTATCTCAGATATGCTTTTCTAGCTGAAGGTCAAACATTATCCATCTTCATCTCCAATCAATTGAATGGGAAGCAAGAGAATAGGGTGGTAGAAATTGTTAGAAGGCAAATGAAGGCCATCAGAAGGCAAATTTTCGATATTTGACATATAAGCACAAATGTCTGTATGCATCAAATAAACCTCGAAGAAGAATGTAGAATGATAAGTGAGCATCAACACAGGATGAATCATAACATGAAGGAGGTGGTTAAGAAAGAAATAATTAAACTTTTAGATGCAGGAATAATTTATCCTATATTCGATAGTGAATAGGTTAGCCCAATACAATGTGTATCTAATAAGGGTGGAATGACAGTAATAAAGAGAAAAAGTAGAGAAGTAATTTCAACAAGAATAGTCACAGGATGGAGGGTGTGCATAGATTATCGCAAACTCAACACAGTGACTAAAAAGGACCATTTTTCTCTCCAGTTCATAGAATGGCTAGTCATTCATTCAACTGCTTTTTAGATGGATACTCTGGATACAATAAGATCTTCATCTACCCAGAGGACCAAGAGAAGACTATATTCACCTATCCTTATGATACCTTCGCATATAGACAGATGCTTTTTGGATTGTACAATGCCTCGGCTACATTTTAAAGATGTATGATATTCATTTTCATCGATATGATCGAAGATATAATGGAAGTGTTCATGGATGCTTTTTCAGTTTTTGGAGACTCTTTTGAGATGTGTTTAACCAATTTAGACAGAGTGCTCCAAAGATATGAAGAGCCACATTTAGTGTTAAACTGGGAGAAGTGCCACTTTATGGTTCAAGAGGGGATAGTGCTCGGGTATAAAATTTAGCACCAAAGATTCGAAGTGGACAGAGCAAAAATAGAAGTTATAGAGAAACTCCCACTGCCAAGTAATGTTAAGGGTGTGTGAGGATTCTTAGGCCATGTAAGATTTTACTGTCGATTTATTAAAGATTTCTTGCAAATTGCAAGACCTTTGACAAACCTATTAATCAAGGATATGCCCTTTCTGTTTGATGAAGAGTGTGCATCTACATTCAATAAACTAAACAAGGCACTAATATTTGCACCAATTTTATTGCTACCTAATTCGACATTCCCATTTGAGGTCATGTGCGATGCAAGCGACCAAGTTATAGGTTGTGTACTAGACTAAAGGAAAGATAAACGGTTGCATGCAATCTACTATGCAAGCAAGACCTTTGCGGGACCTCAACTTAATTACACCACCACAGAAAAGGAATTACTTGCAGTGGTGTATGCATGTGATAAGTTTTGATCGTACCTTTTGGGGTCAAAGGTAATCATATTCACAGATCACGTAGCTTTAAAATATCTTTTCAATAAGAAGGATGTGAAACTGAGGCTTATTCGATGGATGTTACTTTTACAAAAATTTGATATAGAAGTGCGAAATAAAGAGGGAGCAGAAAATGTGGTCATAGACCACTTATCACGTCTAGAAGGAGGGGAATGCGAATAAAGCGAAGATATTAATGAGAAATTTCTTGATGAAACTCTAATGATAGTTGATAGTCTGGCTGTACTATGGTTTGCTGATATTGCAATCTAAGTTATCAATGGTAAGCTTCCTTATGATCTCTCTTATCAATAGATGAAGAGATTCTTACACGAGTGTAACCGATATCTCTGGTATAAACCAATCTTGTATCGAACATGTGCTGATGGGTTAGTAAGACGATGCGTGCCAGACAACAAAATGTTAGATATATTAACACAGTGTCATAAAGCTCAATATATTGGTCATTATGGAGCAAACAAAACAACAGCTCAAGTACTCAAATGTTGATTTTATTGGCTACAATTATTTAAGGACGCTCAAGCTTTCGTGGCACAACGTGATCGTTGTCAAATAATAGGCAACATCTCCAAAAGAGATGAGATGCCTTTATCTAACATTTTGGAAGTTAAAGTCTTCGACGTATGGGGAATGGTCCCTTTCTATCCTCTATAGGGAACATGTACATTCTAGTGGGGGTGGATTACGTATCACGTTGGCCCGAAGCTGTGGCATCTTTAACCAATGATGGAAAGGTTGTTCAAAAATTCATCAAACAGTTTTTGAATCGGTTTGGAGTGCTGAAGACTAAAATAAGAGATGGGGGCACACATTTCTGTAACATATCTTTTGATGCTCTCCTAAAAAGATACAGAGTCCAACATCACATTGCCACTCCTTATCACCCGCAAACTAGTGGCCAAGTGGAAGTTGTTAACCAGGAACTTAAACTAATTTTGGAAAAGACAGTGAACGACTCCAGGAAGGATTGGGCGTTAAAGCTAAATGATGCTTTATGGGCTTATAGGACTATTTTTAAGACACCGATCGGAACAACTCCCTATAAACTTATATATGGAAAGGCTTTTCATTTGTTGGTTGAGCTTGAACATCAATCATATTGGGCAATAAGAGCATTAAATGTTGATTGGAAGCAAGTGGGTGAAAGATGACTTCTGTGATTGGATGAACTTGAGGAGTTTTACTACAACGCATATGAAAATGCTAAACTTTACAAGGAAAAGGTGAAGAAGTGGCACAACTCTCATCTTAAGCAGAAAGAATTTAAGGTTGGAGATGCAGTGTTGCAATACAATTTAAGATTGAGGCTGTTTCTAGGGAAGCTAAAATCGTGATGGAGTGGACCTTTTACGATTATCCAAGTTTTCGATCATGGTGCCCTCAAACTGTAAAATGCAAACAAGGAAACCTTTAAAGTTAGTGGGCATCGATGTAGCATCCGGACTTGGGCCGGATCGCTACTGTGGAGCCCGGCCTCCACCGCCATCACTCCAGGTATTGTCCCC
>JANQAP020000210.1:219927-232955 GCA_026874005.2 Erythroxylum coriaceum | reverse complement strand
GTTGTATTGTGGCTTGAAAGGCCATTATAGCTTTGTACAACCCTTTGTTTGAGGGTATTGAAATGTGATTGATGAAACTTTGTTGTAATTAATGTATTAAAGAGTATAATGAAGTAAAGATCGGAGAGTATTATGGTACTTTTGATTAAATGTTGAGTTATGATATATGTATTTCGATTAAGAGTTGGGTTCCGAAAACGGGACCCAACAGTTGTGGTATCAGAGCATGAACGTTGGGCTCCGGACACGGGGTCCAACAATCATTTTGGTTGGGTTACAAGAGGAAGAATTGGTGATAAAAATTTAGAGCTTTTATTTTATTTTTTAGTTTAAATAACTTTATTAGCATATAAAATTTTTATCAGTATATATTTTTTGTTAATTGATTTATTAACGTACTGAAAAAAAAATATCCCTCCTTTACGACTAAAATATCACATATTCAAATTATAAAAACAGTCTCTTGTAAAAAGTACAAGAGAAAGGTTAAATATATCAATGACCCTTTTCAAACTGTCACAAAAAAGGAAAACTTATGCATTGGGTTAAGATTTTAAATATTATTAACTATAAAAATGTTGGGAGAAAACTATAAACATAGGAAATCTAAGAGGGTCACTTTCTCCTTTTCCAACCATATTTATTGCTTTTTGTCCCATACCAAAATTTCATGTTTTGCCATCCATTAAGAGTTTCGAACATGAATATAAATTTCGTTCTGTACTGGTCGATATTGGACAGTATATATCGTACCGGTCAGAGGATAGAATGAAATATGATTACTTATGTATCAGGCATAAATGCTAGTCAGTACTAGCTTGTTTCGTCTGGTACCGGCCGATAGCTGCCACTATATACTGGTCAGTACAAAAATTTTTGAAAAATATAAGGACTAAGTTACAAAATTTTCAAAATATTTTTATATAATTATTATTTATTATATAATGAAAATTGAAATTGTAATATTTTAAATACTTTGTATTGTTCTTAATTTTATATTTATATGATAATAATTGTCTTTTTTTATATAAATTGTGGTTATTATTTATATGTGAAATATCTGAAAATTATTGTCATTTCATATTAATTGTGATTATTATTTATTATTTTGATTTTTAGAGACAGGGTTAAAAATATGCAGTACAACTGTGTAATATGACAATGAACTATTTTGTAAATTTAAAAAAATCAGAGACTATTTCAAAAATTTTAAAAATGACCCAAAACGGTACTTAGTATTGACTGGTACCTGTACAGTACTATACCAGAACTCAATCTGATACTAAATCTTGTACGGTATTCCAACATTGGTTTCGAATAAGAATGCTTTGTCTAAAAAAAAAAGAAAAGAAAATATACAATAATGAGGACACAACCTCAACTGTGACTGGTGGTGCTGGTGGACGATACGTAATAAAAAAGAGAGTTTATTTTAAACTAAAAATAGAATTATTCCTTAAAATATAAAATATTAATAAATATAAATTATGTCCATTCAACAATTGAAAGAGTTAATAAAGAGCATCAATTTGTTATTTAGATTATGGAAAGCAAAAAGTTACATGGAACCTTCTCTTGTAATTTTCAATTCCTATAACATCATTTGATTTTCCTTTATTTTTATTCTTTATAGCCTCATTCTTAAGTCACTTGCTTCACATATTTTCTTTTTCCTTGGTCAAAACTAGAATTCAAAATTTAAATTGTAGAGAGAACTTTCAACAATTACAAACTAATTTATATATCTGTTAACATTAAATCTTGTATATCCATCAAGTACTAAATTAACAGTCAAGATTTAATATACTACTAAATTAAGGAAAAACCTTCAACTAAATTTAATATGGGCTATAGACAATATCGGCCATAATACTAAGCCATATTTCTTACATTCTCCTACTTGGCCGGATGTTTCATCATTACATTTAATTTTATAACATAAGACTAGAAAAAAATTAAATCTTATAAACCATTAACATCATAAACACCTCAACACAATAAAATGTGGGTTATATACAGTATAGTAGTATACTCCCTTTCATATACCACTACATTAAGAACTTATTATGTTTAGTTTCATAAGTTGCCTATAAACAATATACAATCCAAATACTTGTTATGAAAATACGTATAAATTTCTTATTCTTATAAGTGGCATATATATAAACAACATACAATCTAGATACTTGTTATGAAAATACATACAAATTTCTTAATCAAACAATTATGTATACTTAAACATAATGAACAAGAAATATATAATTCAAAAATATTTTATTATTAAGCTCAAGAGTGTTAAAATATCATCATATCATCATCAAACATTATTATCAATCATTAATACAACCAAGACCTATCCTAAGTGCATGTTCTTTGAATGTCTTTAGTTGTAAACCTTTAGTTAGAGGATCCGCAACCATGAGCTCTGTCTCAATAGGTTCTATATACACTCTTTGTTTCTTAATCTCCAGTTTAACAACAAAATACTTTACTTCCATGTGTTTTGCGCCTCTGGAGTATTTGTCGTTTTTAAAGAAGAAAACTGCTGCAGAATTATCACAATAAATTTTTAGTGGCTTGCTTATTGTGTCAACAACCTTAGGCCCTAAAATAAAGTTCTGCAGTCATAATGCATAAAATGTAGCCTTGTAATAAGCTACAAATTCTGCTTTCATAGTGGATGAAGCAATGATAGACTGTTTCAAACTTTTCCATGAGATTGCTCTATCAGTTAATAGGAATAAATAGCCAAATGTTGGCTTTCTACTATCAACACACCCAGTAAAATCTAAATTTGAATATCCATTGACTTCTAAATGATCAGACCTCTTATATGAGCATGTAATACTTTGTTCCTTGAATGTATCTTAACACTTTCTTTGCAGTCTTCCAACGATCAATACCAGGATTACTTTGATATCTACTTAGCATCCCTATTGTAAAACTAATGTCAAGTCTAGTACGAGTTTATAGGTACATCAAACTACCCACAATAGAAGCACATGGAATTGTTTCCATTTCCTACATTCAATATCATTCTTTGGACATTACATAAGACTAAATTTATCTCCCTTTTGAATAGAGACTACACCTGTTGAGCATTTGCTCATGTAAAATTTCTCAAGAATTTTCTCAATATAGGCTTTCTGAGACAATCATAAATTTTTTTTTGATCTTTTACAGAATATTAAAATTCCAATCATATAGGATGCCTCTCCCATATCTTTTATTTTGAAACTCTTAGAAAGAAATTATTTAGTCTTGTGCAATAAACCCAAGTCATTAGCTGCAAGCAAAATATCATCAATATACAGAACTAGAAATATAAACTTACTCTGATTAATCTTTTGATAAATACACCGATCAACAGTGATTTCCTTAAAACTGAAAGAAGTAATGGTATTATTGAACTTAATATACCATTGCTTGGAAGCTTGTTTAAGTCTATATATTGACTTCTTCAATTTACATACCATGCTTTCTTTACCTTTAATAGAAAAACCTTCAAGTTGTTCCATATAAACTTCTTCCTCAAGATCCCCATTTAGAAATGCTATTTTCACATCCATTTGATGTAGCTCTAAATCAAATTGAGCCACTAATGCTAAAATTATTCTCTGTGAATATTTCCTTAAGATAGGTGAAAAAGTCTCCTTATAATCAATGTCATCTTTTTTAGTGTAACTTTTAGCAACAAGTCTAGTTTTATATCTTTTAACATTGCCATTTGAGTCGCATTTAGTCTTAAAGACCTATTTATAGCTATCCCGTTTAGAACCTTATAGCAAGTTTACAAGATCCCAAATATTGTTTTGAGCCATTGATTTCAACTCTTCTTTCATTGCATCAATCATCTTTCAGACTTATCACTACCTACAACTTGTGAAAATGAAACAAGATCATTATCAATGCCACAATCAAAATCTGACTATTACAAATAAAACACATATTTATCATAAATAGCTAACCTTCTAATCCTTACAGGTTTATTTAAAGCTGTACCAACTGGTTCATTTGCATAAGTTGGTGGTAAGTTAGGTTCTTCATGGGTTGCTTCTTCATTACCCAAATGTTTTTTTTATTATTTTGATCTTCCAAAGAAAGAACAACAATTTTTGTGGTTGTGGGTTTAAGAATATTTATAGGTAATGGAACATCAAACCTTAGTTAATTAATATCTTCAACTTGATTTTTAACACTCCCGCTAACGTCACCATTCTAAAATTTTTTTGGCATTATCTATTTCAACAATTCTAGAACTGTGGTTCAGGTAGTAAAACTTTAAACCTTTGGATTTCTCTAGGTAACCAATAAAGTAACCACTAACTATTCAAGAGTCTAGTTTTCATTTATATGGGATGTAAATTATTGCTTCTATTATCCCAAACATGCAGATGTCTTAAACTAGGTTTTCTTCCAGTCTATAGCTCGAAAGGTGTTTTAGGAATTGCCTTACTAGGAACCCTATTTAACAAATAGATAACAATTCTAAGTGCATACATCCACAAACTTTGGGTAATGAGGAATTACTCATCATACTCCTAACCATATCCATTAATTTTCTATTTCATCTTTCTGCCACATCTTTTTGTTACAGTGTTTCTAGCATAATATACTGTGCATATATGCCATGATTTTCGAGGAACTTAGTAAACGGACCAAGACATTGTCCAGATTTATTATACTTTCCATAATACTCACAATTTCTATCAGATCTTATAATTTTCACTTTTCTATCTAATTTCCTCTTAACCTCCTTTACAAACACCTTAAGGGTATTTATAACTTTTGATTTTTCATGTAGCAAACAGATATATCCATACTATGAAAAATCATATTTAAAGGTGATGAATTATTTTTCTCCATTAAAGGACAGAGTGTTAAAAGGTCTACAAATGTCTGTGTGTATTATTTCAAAAAGCTAACTACTTCTTGTGGCTCCTATCTTGCTTTGTTTGGTTTGCTCACCCTTAATGCATTCCACGCATAAGCCAAGATCAATAAAATCTAGATTTGGTAGAATCTCATTCTTTATTAATCTTTCTAACCTTTCTTTGGATATATGACCCAAGTGTTCACGTCACAGGTAAGTAAAATGTTCATTCACCAAAGTACAATTCATTATGATCAATAACAAATAGAGATTTAGAAATTTTTTAAAATTTAATTTATATAAACCATCTATAAGCATTCTATAACCAATAAAGGAATTATTCTTATACAAATTGAAACAACCATGTCTACCCCTAAAGGTTTATCCACTAACATCAAATCTAGAAACATAAATTAAATTTCTAGAAGTTAAAGGTATATAGAGAGTGTTCATTACATCTAAATGATGCCCAATATCTAATGTCAGCTTGTAAGTCCCTACATCTTCAACTGAGGCCTTCACTTGGATCCCCATAAATGAAAAGTTGCTAGTTGGGCTTATGGTTTGGATTATAAGGAATCCCTGTAAAATATTGGAAACATAAGTAGTGGCACCTGAATCAAACCACCAAGTATTAGAAGGAACTTAAGATAAAGTGATTCAAAGCATACAAAAACATAATGTATATCTTTCTTTTCTCACCAAGCCTTACATTTTAGGCAATCTTTCTAATAATGTCCTTCTTTCTTACAAAAGCGGCATTTATGTAATTTTTGTCCCTTCCTTTCACCATTAGCAACTTGTGGAACTTTGGAAGGTTCTTTCTTCTTAAAATTCATGACCTTTGGTTTGAGTTTCTTTCGAGCTCCATGACCCACTAGGTTAATAGAGTGAACTTCTTGTTTCTTTAATCTCGCTTGCTCCTAAATATGCTTATTGGACAAATCGTCAAATTTCACTTAAACTTTAATGTGTTATAATTAATGTGGAATAGTTCATATTCAGTAGGAAGTGAGTTTATGATAAATTGCACTAAGGAGTCTTCATAGTCATACCCAGTTTCTTAATTCTTGCTATGATATTAGTCATATCAAGGACATATTGTTGCATACTCTTTGACCCATCAAACATTATGGTCGTAAGTTCAGCCATAAGTGTCCCTACAAGTGCCTTATTGGCAAAACAAAACTTATCTTCCACAAGCTTAATGAAATCTTTAGCATTCCGATTTTCAGTGTTAGGAAGAGTAGACTTAATGTTGCTGGCAATTTTCATAGGCATAAAATTCAAACATAGCTTATTAGACCTTGCCTACGCCTTATAATGTGCCTTTTTAGCCTTTGTATTAGTATCATTAAGGTTAATAGGCTTATCCTTTAATAGCGCCAAGTCAAGATCCAAAGCACCTAAATGGAAAGTGACTTGTTCGCTCCATTAAAAGGAATTCACACTAGTGAATAAGGTAACAGAAGAAGCTAGCTTGAGAGTGAAGGCTAATAACTGCAAACATATAAACTCTTGATAATTAGCAGATTCAAACAGGAAGCACATACATTAAATATATTGTAGGTTTCCTTTGGATAAACACAACAATACATATCATCACTATTATTAGAATGTTATTTAAAGTTTATAAGAAAATTAAATAAACTTCATCAAATACATATAGCATCTTTGGACAAATATATATATATATATATATATATATATATATATATATATATATATATTTATCCAAAGATGCTATATGTATTTGATTGTTCGCTCCATTAAGAGGAATTCACACTACTGAATAAGGTAACAGAAGAAGCTTGAGAGTGAAGGCTAATAACTGCAAACATATAAACTCTTGCTAATTAGTAGATTCAAACAAGAAGCACATACATTAAATATATTGTAGGTTTCCTTTGGATAAACACAACAATATATATCATTACTATTATTAGAATGTTATTTAAAGTTTATAAAAAAATTAAATAAACTTCATCAAATACATATAGCATCTTTGGATATATATATATATATATATGACAAGAGTATATCAGTTTTCTCCTTTATATTTATTAGTTATAGAACATTGATTTATCTTTGAGTAAAGTCCTTAATTTCTATCATTTAATAATTTTTTTCTTAATAGCATTTCATAAAATACATAAATTATATGACCAAACATTCATAATTAATTTGGCCATTTTGGTGACTAAAGAATTAATTTTAATCATATTGTCATATATAATAATAATAATAATAATAATAAGATGAATTTAAAATTTAATTTTGATTATAAGTATAAAATGTCACTAATATGACCAAAACGTATGAAATCAAAACTTTAAAATCAATTCATCCATCGTCAAAATTTCATTGATCAAAATTGTAGGTTTCCATTCAAAACACAATTCCATAAGTGAAGAAAGATGAAGCAATCGGAGGCAACATGATATGCCCAACATTCATCGTAATAATCCATACAGAATAGACAAGATGCCTAATATCCATTATTTTGTCAGTTTGTATATGGCCGCCACAATCAGGAAAATTATAGTATAAGCAGCAACAATTTTTTTAGGAAAAAATTATTCTTTATATAAAAACCTAAAATAATAATTTTTATAAACATCATAATTGAAACAATCATCAAATCAATAATCTAAGTATTATTATCTATTCAAAATCCATGGCCTAATACCACATGTAAATTTATATACTTAATATCAAACATCAACACATAAATAATTCATGCTCGTTAAGATCTTGAATATAATAATAACCACATAAATTAAACGAGTAAATTACTTACCTTGAGCGAAATTAGACATGATGTCGAGGGACCTTTCAACAATCACAAACTAGTTTATATACCTTATAAAATTAAATCTGTACGTCCATTAAGTACTAAATTAATGGTCAAGATTTAATATACTATTAAATTAAGACCAAATTTAATATTAGCCTACAGAAAATATGGGTTATAACATTAAGTCATATTTCTGACATCATTTTCTTGTTTTTGAGTGAATTCATTTACTTATCTCAAGGAAGTTTATAATTGATTAGAGTAATGTATTGACGTTAAAGAGTTAAACACACTTTTAAGATATGGTAACTTTTAGAATTTTTTGTTTATTTGAAAATAATTTGTTGAACTTAGATTTTTAATGAACATATCAAATAATAAGTGGAATTAATTAAAGAATGTACCTCATTCTTAATATTGTAAGAATCTACTTAAGTTACGTTTAGCATATTTTAAATTAGGATCTAGAATTTAAATTGAAATGATTAATTTCAAATGTATATTATATAAAGCACAAAAAACTAAAACATCAAATCTTTAATTAGCTACAAGAATCTAGTCATTTTTTTATAAGATTTCAATTCTTAGAAATGACAAAGGACTTTGTTCAAACAATACAATATTTCCTAAATTAATATAAATTTAGAATAATTTTACATATCAAATTTAAAATTTCTAATTATAATTTTGAGAATCAAAGATAAGTTGATACTTGTAAATGTGAAATTGAAATTCTAAATATTAGAAGTATTATAAATTTACAGCAATTTATCAAAAATTATGCTATTTAAAATTTGAAAATTTTATTCTTATTTCATATTTTTGTAAAAAAAACTATTTATGAGAATCTATAACATTTTTAGGAGTTAAAATTGAGACAATTTATGAAAAATACATAACAAATTAAACATATCCATTCAATTATAATTATAAATTTTAATTTTAATACTATCAAATGTTATCTTAATCAAATATTCATATTTCATATAAATATTAAAAAAAGATACATCAAATTTTGAATTTAACCTGCGAGAGCTCAAAAAAGAAGTTAGAGACCCACTAAGAATGAAACGCAGGATCTTCCAAATGGAAGAACTAATTATAAGATACTAATTAATAAATTTGTTGAATACTAAGAATTTGCAAAGACTAGTAAATTTTCAAGTTTCCTCCACTACAACATAAAGGTATTTTTAGCGACGAAAAAATCATCGCTAAAAGTTTCAAAATCATCATTAATAGTCATTAGTGATGATTTACATTGGTCACTGAAAACGTCACTAAATCCCTGTAGCAGAAAATTATAGATGACGTTTTTTCCTAATCATCACTAATATTTTTTTCCTACACTTTATTTTCTTAGTAAAAAACTATAGGCGACTTTTTAAGAAATCATCGCCAATATATTTTCGCTACGCTTAGTTTCATAGTTAAGATTATTAACTACATGTTTGGAATTGTAGCTAAAAGTAATTAGCTACGTTTTTTAAAACGTAGCTAATTACTTTTAGCTACGTTTTTGAAAACATAGCCACATGTTTTTAGCTAAGTTTTATAAAATGTCATTTTAACTAAATGTTATACCATCTTAATTATAATTATTTGTGACATTTTAACCCATATTATTGTATATAATATTTATATTTTTATTGTTAATTTATTATACAAATATAATTGAAAATTTGAAGCATTGTATATAAAAAATAAAATATCATTAAATTCAATTGTGTACAAGATTTTAATTACAACTTTTAAAGAAACTTAAATACAAAGATTAGTTTAATCACTCAGACTCGTTTTCATCTTCACTGCTTACATAACTTGGGTCAAGTAATTTTCTTAGGTACTTTTCATGCTTGGACAACTATTTTTTAAATGACTTGTTTTCCTCTTTAAGACATTGAAGGTATGCTGGTTTTGATGAGGATGAAGCAGTTGGCTTAGGGTCAAACCTAAGACCTTTATTGATAACCCTGGATCATGTCCTAGGCACTTTGTTGCATATGTCTTCTATATTTGGTTCATTTCTGTCAGACATTGATGTTTGTAGCAACTCTTGCACCTTATTCTAAAATTTAAAAAACAAAATCAATATTGAATGGAAATATTATTAGTTACTACTACATAAATAAATAAACCTAAAATTTAAATAAATTTATATACTTACATAATTATTATGCCTTTCTTTAAACATCCACCCTTGACCTTCCTTATAGTAAATGAGTTTATAGAGTGTGATCCTATCCCACTCTGCCCCATATAGTTCCTTCTCACAATGTTTTATGAAAAAATACAATGCATAATAAATAATATAGTGTTTATTGATATAGTTATAACTTATAAACAAAGAACTTACAGATTATTTTTCACATGACAACAAATAGTATGGAGCTTTGATTATAAAGAGCTATCATTTTTCCTCTGTTCACCTTAGCCTTCTTACATTTGTCATAAATAAAGAAAAAATAGTCATTAAATTGTGTAACAAGATTAATGGAAGCAAATGTGAAGGGAAAGAAAACAAACCTGAACGTTGATAGAGGCCCAATAATTACACAAATTGCTCTAATTTTCTGGAGACATATGTTCTTAAACATGTCTCCTTGCCTCCACATCAGAAGGAAAAGATTTTTAATATTGATGCAGTCAATAATGACAATCCCTGGTCTTTTGTTTCAATAGTGAAGTGATACAGTTTGAAAGATCAAGGTTGTCGATATCAATCATATTAAATTTCATATGTGAAAAACAAGTAAAAATGTAATTAATCTTAAAATAAGTGGAACAATATTGCATATAGTGAAATAAATTAAAAATTTACCAAAACTTTATCCAAAGCATTCTCTAATATACTTTAACTGCTTTGCACGCTTTAAGCAAGGCAATTCAGTTATGGCAATTACCACCATCCATTAGATAATTTTCTTAATGAATCTTGTCTAGAGGATGACCTTGTGAAGTATAATTTTGTACTGACAACTTGTTGTTCATTACAACATTCATTCATTGCAACTCACAACCTCTAGTTATACTGCCACCTCTTTTTTGATATTAATATTAGAACCTGACAACAAATGAATAATGATAAGAAAATAAACATTAACATGTAAATATATATTTGAGCATAAGTCTATTTGTAGCTATTAAAGATTAACAATCCTACAGATCCCTTTGTACTATTTGAGACAAATGGAGGTTGTTATTGGCTTGCTTCATTAGTGGATGAGGTTGATTGCTGTTGTTGGTTAGGATTTAATTGATCTGGTTATTGTTGGGTAGGAACAATTTCAATACTTGCCATCTTCTTCCTTTTGTTTCTACTAGGTGCCATTATATTGGATATCTATAACTCACACATCAACAATTCGCATTAATATAACACAAACATCAACAATCCTCATTAACGTAACTCAAACATTAACAATCGACATTCAAATAACTCAATCATCAACAATCCACATTAACAAAACTCAATTATCAATAATCGGTATTAACATAACTCAATCATTAACAATTCGCATTGATGTAACTTAAACATTAACAATCTGTATTAATTAGTGGTTTAAGTCATCATTCAGTGGTTGCAAATATACATCGATATCCTTACTAGGAGTGGTAAGTCCTGGAATAAGTAAAGATAATAATATAAAAGGCTCCTTCATATACCTCGTTGGAGGTAAATTGTATAGCACTAGAATTACCAACCACATGTTGTAAGAAGTACTTATATTACTGAATGAATTAAATCCATTTGAGGCTTAACCAAGTTAAACATTATGACAATCCTCTGAAAACCATGGAAACTTTCTGTCAAATTCTTTCCATGCCGTGATTTTGCTAGATGATGCATAATGTTATCATTAATGCATTTCTCTTTATGCCACCTCATATTTATGCCTGATTTTGTTGACATAAAAAGCCTTTATAGTTGTGGTTTAATAAGAACATATCTTAAGATTTTATGCTGTATCTTTTTTCCTTTCCCATCATCCACTTGCCAACTTGATGTACCACAAATGGTACATTATTCAAGATCTTTACTATCCTTCTAAAATATAGCATAACCATACTTACAAGCATGTATTGATATATTTCTTAATCCAAAGTCCCTTAACAATTTCTTTGCTTCATAGTAAGATTTGGACAATTTGTGTTTAACAGATAATGCATCACTGAGTAAGTCGATTAACATGTCAAAAGATTTGTTACTCCATTTATTATAGACTATCAAATGCAACAACTTCAAAAAAAATGATAGCTTTGAGAATTTCAAGCACCCTGGATATAATTCTTCTTGAGCAACTTTCAATAAATTCCCAAAATTAACTTTTGTAATACTAACAATTATGTTAGGCAAACTAGCTTCATTCATAGTCTCTATATAATTCCCATATTCTCTACATTTCACTAATCCCATCGTCGCCATCATTGTTGGACCCCCCACCCCTTGTGAGACACGTGGCCGACGTCCTAAGTGACATCTGCACGCGCATCCCACAAGGGTAGAGTGCCCTCACCAGGACAAACCTTAAATTGAAACTTCATCTTGACCTCTTGACTTGTATTACAGCCTAAATCCTTAACTGTTTCTTAATCCTTAATAACCACTTCTTTTTGAAACCATTAATTAGTGAATTCTGTGATTAACCCCAACCAATTGACTGATCAATCACAGTGGCTTAACTTCTTCTTTGTATCGTTTGTGTTTGGTTTGGCTATCGTCTGAGTTTCCTTATGGTCTGTGTTTCTTTTCGTTTGTCTTTGACCTCCTATCGTCTGTGTTCTATCTTCTGTAGTTGACTTTTATCATCTGGGTTGACCACCCATCGTCTGTCTTTCTATCGTCTGTCTTCTATCGTCTGTGGTTTACTTTTATCGTCTAGGTTAACCACCTATCGTCTGTCTTTCTATCGTCTGTCTTATGACGTATCATCACAGACAATTCCTTGCGTCTGTGTGATGATGTGTCATCTGTGTGCTGACGTGTCGTCTGTGTGATGACGTGTCGTCTGTGTGATGACGTGTCGTCTATGCGATGATGTGTCGTCTATATAATGACGTGTCGTTTGTGTGATGACGTGTTGTCTGGGTTGTGACGTCAGCAAAGACGATACTCTTCATCTTTATTTTTCCTTGCCTCTATGTTGTGACATCAGCACAGACGATACGCTTCGTCTGTGTTTTCTTTTGCCTCTGTGTTGTAACATCATCACAGACGATACTTTTCCTCTCTATTTTCCCTTGCCTCTGTGTTGTGACGTCAGCACAGACGATACACTTCGTCTGTGTTTTTTCTTTGCATCTACCTTACTTAATGCAGACTTAAATCTTCTCAACCACTCTCATTTGTCCCGAAAC
>JANQAP020000210.1:183896-196302 GCA_026874005.2 Erythroxylum coriaceum | reverse complement strand
ACTACTATTATATAGCGGTTATCCTAGTGTGAGTAAGTGATGTGAAACCAACTCTATAACTAGTGGATAAGCAGTTGCAGGTAAGCAATGCAGAACTAGCTCTGTGACTTTATGCCTAAGGGTACCATATGGCAAAGAAATTAATGATAGGCTATGTCACGTAAGAAATTCATGAAATTTTTATTGCCGCCACTATTTATATAAGAAACTTGATTTCTGGAAGCATATATGTTTCATATTAGTATTGAATTATACAAATTGATATAAATTTGTTTTAGGGAGGTTTAAATTGCTAAATATAATTTAAATAGAAAATTTAGCACTCACTAAGCTTGTTTACCTCACACTCTCTTTTCTTTTTTTAAATAAAACCTACCACGTGCACGCTCAGGGGCTTCAATAGTAGGGAGTCCACCTCATGACTAGTCAATTTCATCATGTGCTGTTGCGTAGTCATTTTTGCCTTGTGAATGTTTTTAGGAACATTTTTATATTCATGAATATGTTTTGGAATGTATTTTATGTAAAGAACACATGTATATGAATGTTTAAAAGTTAAATGCATGAATATGTTTTAGTTTTTTTAAAAGATTATTGAAATGATTGTTGAGATTGCTTATGAATGGACTTGAAGTCCAAAAATTATAGTGGAGATTTGATGTGATTATAGAAGTGTTTTGAACTTTTACAGGGATTTTGAAAATTTTGAAAATGTCAAAATACAGCTATTGTGCTGCTGAAATTTTTAATAAATTGAAAAAACTTTACTGTTTATTTTTATGAATGTTGAGTTAAAGCTTTTCGTTAAAAGGGGCAATAGGCTTAGCTCCACCGAAACTTTCCAGTTAGATCCGACATTGACTGGAGGGTCACTGTGGGGTGCCAGGCGGGTCATCTAGTCCTTATAGGATAAATGACCTCGAAGGACCTTTCCCCATACACCAGAGCTGAAAAACCAAGTTGTAGGATGTAAAGACTTGTCTATAACTTGCAACTAGAAAAGACAGATTGGACACTAGAGATAGACTTTCTAAACGGTAGATACATCGTTAGAGCTTTAGAGTAAACGACTCCCAATAACTACCACGACTGTTTTGGCGCACTTTAAAGGATGTCCTTTACCCGTATCCTAGCATGCCAGAATCTTCTATTTCTAACCAATTCCTCGATAAGGGCCAATTCTGTCATATCCTTTTTGATCACTTTCCTCCAGTTCTTGTTTGGCTTTCATTTTCTCCTCTTGCAATCATGAAGGGTTATTTTCTCACAACGTCACACAGGAGCATCAAGGTGCCTCCTACTCACATTCCCAAACCACCTCAGCCTAGTCTCTCGCAACTTGTCAGTAATACCAGCCTCCTATAGTTTGTCTCTCACTACAAGATTTCGGACCTTATCTTTTTTAGTAATGTCATACATCCATCAGAGCATTTGCAACTCGTCTACCAACATCTTACTTGTATGTCTACGTTTGGGCCAACACTCTGCCCTATATAACATGGTTTGTCAAATCACCATTTTATTAAATTTGCCTTTAAGTTTTAATGGAATCTTCTTATCATATAAGACCCCCTGATGCGTTTCGCCATTTGACCCACCCAGATCTGATACTATTGACTATATTGGCATCGATATTACCATTACTTTGAATGATAGACCCGAGGTATTTAAAACTCAATTTTTATGGTATGACATCAGTATCAATTGCTACGGCCACCTCATAGACCATCTGGCTTCCCGAAAAGTTGCATTCTAAGTACTCTGTCTTAGTCCTGCTTATTTTAAGACCTTTCTACTCTAACATTTCTCTCTAACATTCTAACTTTAAATTGACCCCCTCCCTAGTCTCATCTACGAGGACAATATCATCAACAAATAACATAAACCAAAGTACCTCTCCTTGAATATGTTTGGTAAGCTCATCTATCACTAATGCAAACAGAAAAGGGCTTAAGGCAGAGCCTTGGTGTAGCCCAATACCAATAGAAAAAGTTTCAATGTTGCCTCCTATAGTCCGTACTCTCGTCATTTCTCTTTTATACATATCCCTAATTATGCGTATATAGGTCATAGGGATTCCCTTTTCCTCCAAACACCTCCACAAGATTTTCCTAGGAACCCTGTCAGATGCCTTCTCCAAATCAATAAAAACCATATGCCAATTCCGTTTTCATTCCCTGTAGCATTCCATTAGCCTATAGAGGAGATGTATCACTTTTGTCATGGACCTACCATGCATAAAGCCAAATTGGTTAGCCGATATAGAAGTTGCTATCCGGACTCTCTTCTCAATTACCTTCTCCCACAGCTTCATGGTGTGACTTAGTAGTTTAATGCCTATATAGTTGTGACAATGTTGGATGTCCCTTTTAGCCTTATATAATGGAATCAACCTACTCAATCTCCATTCATCCGGCATTTTGGCTTACTCGAGGATCACATTAAAAAGTTGAACTAGCCACTCAATACTGACAAATCCTATTCGATAGATTCAAAGATGGAATATAATTAATTTTAACTATACTTTTACATGAATATAAAAGTTTTTAGATAGATTATGCTAATCGAAATTCCAATCTTGTTCTGCATTTTATGTTACCAATACCAACAAGGCAACTTGTGTCAGAGTTAGATAACATTAAGCATATTCAAACAACCTCTCAATTTCAATTCAAAAATTTTATTATAAGTGCTAATTAGTCCTAGACATAGGCTGACCTAAATTGAGTTTAATTAAAACTAAACTCAAAATTTTTAAAAAAATTTAAGTTCATGTCCAACCTGAACTATTAAATGGGATTAATTTTAAATTCAAGTCCAACCTATCCTAAAAATTTTAAAATTTGAACATAATCTATGACTCTATAATTTTTTTAAAAATTTTAAAATTATATAAAATATATTATAACATACTAGCATTAATATCTTAGCATAAAAATTATACTAATTTTGAATTTAATTAATTAATTAATTATTAAATAAAAATAATTATAAAATCATTGCAAAATTCATAATAAACTAAACTAAAATTCTTTAATATAATAAACCTTTTCTTTATCATTACGACTAGAAAAAAAATCCTCATCTTTTCCTATAATAAATAATTAAAATAAAAATAATTTATTTAAAAATATAAAAATTATAAAATTTACATGAAATAAATTGCCTGAAATAAATCTTTTTGTTGTAATCCAACACTCAAAAGTAATGAGAGATTCTATTATATTTGATTTGAGTGAATTGCGAGACAGAACTAAATATAAATTTTAAAGGCACGATAGAAATTAAAATAGCCAAAAAGATTAGGAATAACAAATGAGTCTAGCCCTAGCCTGAAGTCAACAGGACAGGTTAGGGTTGACAAGGCCTTGAGTTCCATTTTTTTGCCTGGCTCAAGCCTTGAGTAGGGATCCGATTGAGTTTGGGCTCAGGGCTGCCTATGCCTGGTAATGCAAAATGACATCATTTTGCTATAAAACGATGTCGTTTTACTTTTTTACAAAAATTTTGGGCTAAGTCGCCCCTATCTTTGACTCGAATCGGCCCCTTGTCATTCTTAAAAAAGATCTCTAACCAATATACTCAAAGTAAGAAATCTTTTAAAAGACACATATTAATATTATAATATATCAATATTACTATTTGGATCCATATTATACTCTTTTAAACAAATATATGATGGAACATTGACTTCATATGTTCTTTGCAATTAGATTCTTCAAAATCCAACTTCTTTTAATGTTATTCAAATCAGAAGAAAACTTAATATTTTGAATGATATTATCTTCTTTATTACTTTTGTAACACTTAACCATCATAAATAAGGTCTTCTTCACTTAACAAAATTAGATATAGTGAAATTATCATGAAGAACATAATAACAAAAGTGAAGATAAGTCAATTGGTCCCTAATAGCATCACATGATAATAACAAAAAGTAATTTGACGAATACTTGTCAAATTTGTTCTACATCTCATAGATTATACTAGCCATAAATAGAGAAGGATTTGTTGTAACATCTTTCAAATATTTTTAATTTTCTATACATCTTTAAAGTAAATATTGGATATTTTGAATCAAAAAAAATTATAACCATCATAAATATTTTCAACAACTTGTGAAGAACTTCCACATTATCTCATTCCTTATAAGTAAGGGAAATATTAAAGAAATCTTTTTTTAATTACACCCAATGGATCAAAGCATGCTTGTAATAAAAAAACATGATCCATCATAATGATAATAAAGGACACATTTGATGAGTTTCAGGTATGAATTTTGATGCTTAATTATTAAAGAACAGTTAATAAATTTGATATATATATATAAGATAAAGATCAACTAATGCTTGATGAGTATCATCTGAACAAAACGCAAATTAAAGAATTTTCTGTGAGAGAAGAGTTTCTTACTAGAGTTGTTTAACCTTCCTACATTAGTACCAAAGCACATTATGAATATGCATCTTAATCATGATCTTTAGTCAATCAAATTTGTGTTATGTTTGAGTAATTGTTTTCAAATTACTTTATTGACTGATTTCAAATAAAAATAAGTATTGATCATCTATTATGTGTATCTATATTCTTCTTCAATGTAGTTAGTTTTCTTGCTTTATATGTATAAAGTATATTATATTAAACTAAAGGAGGTTCCAATCATTGTTTTGATGATAACAAAGCGTAATTACTACTAATGAGTTTATTATTTTGATAAAAAGCAATATAAAAATAAAATAAAGTCATAAATTCAAAAAGATAGCTTATAATGTTGATAAGGAGAAGAAAAAGTTTATAACCATTGAAATAAAGATCAAAATAAGAACAAAAGAAGTTTAAGGATTATCAAGGTCATTTTTTAGTTTATAATATTACTTGTAATCTCACTTAACTAAGTTGATGCTCTAAAAGGCTCGCCATACATAAACATTTTATTTCTCTTTATTGCGCAAGTCTTTACATTCATTAAGAGGCATTGAAGGTTTTTGTTTTAATAGAAAAACCTTTTGATCTTTCAAACACTCTTTAGGGAATATTTTGGAAAGTGGATAAATCATGCTTGTATTAAACAAATTGATTTTGAGCATTTGAAGGTGTTAAAATCATGTTTTTGTGGTGATTGGTTAACCTATATAGGTTAGCGATCAACTAATATAGGTTAAAGTTGTTAAATTTGATATAACTTAAATTTGTTGTAACATTGGTTAATTTACTAATCGACTAATACGCCTATTGGTTAATCAATATTCCAATGGCTAGTGAATTTGGTGCCTTTAATGCATATTGGTTGACCAGTAATGTTACGATTATATATAGTGTATTAGTCATTATAACAGTTAGTTATTTGCTCCAACGACTAGAAAGGGTCCCAAAATACTATAAATAGGCATTTTCTCATTAATTTTAGAATTAAGAAGGTTTTGGATATCATATACACACATTTTAAAGTATTTTTTTCAATCATTTGAGCATCATTATCTCATATTTATATGAGTAAGCTATTTTGAAGTTATCAAGTTATAAAGTGAGGAACTTTAAGATGTAATATTTTGCTTGGGGAATCTATTTTTGTACTTAAAGGTGATCTAAGTGAGGTTGAGGTTATTCTTTGCCTGGAAAGAAGACTTATAACAAAATTCCAAGAAGAATCTTGGAAGTGGACGTAGGCAAGGGTTGTTTACGAAACCACCAAAATCAGTTTGCAGTCTTTCTTCTCTATGCTTTTTAAAGTATTGTTCAATTATTTAATTGATTTATATTAAGTGATTTCATCATCCTTTTTCTACATTGATTATTGTTAATTGAGTACATTGTTTAGAAAAAAATTTCAATTTTTTAAAACACCTAATTCACCCCTTTTAATGAGCTATTAAGGACTAATAAATGGTATCAAAGTGGATCTATTAGGCTAGCATTTCTAATGAAATCCTATAACAAAGATCATAATGACATATTTAGAAGCATCATCATCATTCAACCAAGAGGGACAAAGCATTAGTAGACTGCCTTTATTTGATGGCAATAATTACCATTGCTAAAAAAAATAGGATGAAATTCTTCTTAACAATCAAAAGTGTAAACCTATAATAAATAGTTTCAAATGGCCTCTTTATTCCTATGAGAATTATAGAAAACTATGGTTGTTATAAAATTAGCTTCACCTGAGGATTTTTTTAATAACTTGATCAAGGAGTCTACTAAAAGAGGAGGTTAAAGATTTAGAGCCTAACAACTGATTAAAGTGTCTAACGACCTTTGAAATAAATTCAGCTTATGAGTGGAGTTGAGAACCATTAGACATCAAAGACACAATTTTGTTGGTTGATTTACTTGCTTGGACAGACCTATAAGAAAATTGAATTTCTATCACCATTTACTAGCCATCTGTTTCAAGACCTTTGCTTCCATAATGAATAATCAAACTTAGTTGCTTTAATATAATTAAAAAGGCCTGAAATTCAAATTGTTATAATAAGGGATTGATAGGATCCAAATTTAGCTCATTCTATGCCTTACCTAGAGCTTCTTTAGTAGTATTTAATAAGTGGTGAATGTTACCAATTTTATCTCTGGAATACTTTAATTTCCTCGATGATGTTGTTGAGTTTTCTGACACATTGAAATTTCTTAAAACCTAATTTGATTGAGCTCATTCCTTTTCTGACAGCATATTTGAAAAACTCTATACTTATCAAGAAATTGTTTAATCTGAATAGATGTCATATAACAGACTGTGAAAGAATATGAGAAAATTAATACAGGAGAATGATCAGATATCATTGGATTAGGAAAGAACATATAAGAATTAGGGAAAACGTGAGTTTGTTTCGAGTTAGACATGCCCCTATCAAGCTTTTTCCTTAGAAAAGTAGAGTCTTTATATTTGTTACTCTAAGTAAAATAGTTTCCAACTCTTGGTAGATCACTCTATTTCACCTCTTGGCAGATCACTAACATCAATTGCATAAATGCAATTTTTCAAGTCTTCACACATAGTTCTAATTAAGAAATTCTTATAAACTTTATCGATATATATGGTAGAATTGAAATCACCAAGCAAAATCTAAGAATAATTTATCCTTTGATGAATGTTCTCAAGTTTATTTTAGAGGTGAGTTCTCTGATAAACATGATTAAATGTATAAACCATTGAAATATCTAGGAGCAAGTTACTGCTGAGAATTCTAATTTCTAAATGTATGAGCTAATCATAAATAAAGAATTCAGAAGATAAAGCACATCAGAATTATAAACTATCAAAATTTTTCCATTTGGATGAGAACTTGAATTAGAAATGGCTGTCCAACTGTTGGGAAACAAGTTAAGAATAACATGATGCTTTTGATTCAGTCTAGTCTCCAAAACACTAAATAGAGATAAGTTATTAATAGCAACAAAATTCCTAATGGCTTGTTACTTTGTAGGGAAATGTAAACCCCTAATATTCTAAAAAGAGAAAGTCATTTTTCCGGAGTAGAAGAACCTAGGTTCTTCATTCTTCCTAATTTTTTCTAAAGGTTGGCTGGAATCCATCTTTATATGGGGAAGGTATAGTGGATTCACTGCAGGGATAAACATTTTCTAAAGGTTTGTTTGAAAATATGCAGATAGTAGTATAAGATGATTCAATCACAGGTATTGTAGGAGTATCTGAAGTAGTATAGAAGTTAGCAAGAGAGGATACAATTACAAGTATTGCAAAAGTATTAGAAGTAGTATAGCTATTGACATAAGAGATTTCCATTATAGGAACTGAGGATTCTAGAATT
This sequence comes from Erythroxylum coriaceum, assembly GCA_026874005.2. Lineage (NCBI taxonomy): Eukaryota > Viridiplantae > Streptophyta > Magnoliopsida > Malpighiales > Erythroxylaceae > Erythroxylum > Erythroxylum coriaceum. The sequence continues at coordinate 188,533 of JANQAP020000210.1, read as the reverse complement.
AAATTTACATAAACTAGTTTGGAATCACTGTTTAAACTTGGTAAGCTTGTTTCCATTCCAGGTATGGTGTTGGATGATGTTAGGATTTTTACAAAGTTCACCTCGAATGGATCATTACTTAGTGAATCAAAAGGATCATTAAGAATATGTTGTAAAGCTTAGGGAGATAAATTTTGATCCGTATTCTCTTACATTAATTCAAAAAAATTCCAATGCTAAATACCTTTCCTATAGGCTTCCATAGTTCTTTTTATTTCATATTAGGTGGTTTCTAGGCATTGGTGACCCTGACTTCATCTTCAACTAGGTGTAGATTTTCATTGTATTTTATTATTGGAATAACCTCAGGCATATCAGTGAGATAGTGGCTTGATCCAAACACAAAGGTCTTTTTATAAAGCTTGCAAGATGACTTAAACCTTCAATTGTCCAATACTCTAAAGGTCTTTCATGAATGAAGATCCACAAAGGAATATTGGTTAAATTAATATCGTCAAACCTGACTCCAAGTCTCCATGGTTGAATGAGGAAAGGTTTGTTGTAAATATTTCAAGGTCTAGCTTTAATCACCTCATTCACTGAATTAATAGCATTGAATTTAAAGAAACAATGTCTTCATTATTCATAATAGCATTAATCAGGCCATATGGTTTCTAATTACTCCAAGCCTAGGTTTTTATGGCTATAAAAGATACCCTCTTATTGAGAAAAAAGCCAACCAATGTGGATTGTCACTTCTGTATACTAGTTTGAAGAATCGATACGGGAGGAGAGAGAATAAGTTTGCCAGCTAAAGGATTAGGTAGGCAATAGCACAATTTAACCTCAAGGTTAAGGTTGCCAGTTACTTACACCTAGGATCACTTGGAGTGAATAAGATGAACATGTTAGGATTCAAGTTTATTTTTAAAAGTAGAAGATGTAAGGGGACAGTTTTGAGTTGTTTAGGGTGTTGTAGAAGTGATTGGAGTGGTGCATGTGAGAGGCTGGAATAATTCAACCAAAACGAGGGACATGGTAGGAATGTTGGTTAAAGCCTCTAACTATTGGATAAAAAAATTTAAGTTGCCAAACATTACAAAATGCATAATAAGGATGAAAATGAAATTGTTTAAGAAGAAAGAAAATGATAAGGAAGTTGAACATGAAAAGGGTAAAGGAGAGTAGGGAGCACCTATAGTTGACTACAATGCTCTTGAGAAGAAGCAGGTAATATGGCTAACTACAAATCATAAGAGAATACAGGTAGGAGCTGAAAATAGAATGCAAAGAGTAACAATCAGCAGAAGATTAGCAGCTAAAAGCTACCATCTTCGTATTCAGTTACAAATTACAACATGCCCAGCTTTCTCTGAGTCATTTCGTGTCCCACCATTCTTCTTGCCATCATTTCCATTTCAAATTGGTGTTTGCAATTGGAGATCTAGCAAACCATCTGTAGCCACTATCGCGCTAAGGAGGTCTTTCACGTTCTACCTTTAAAGTTCCATTTTTTCCCAACCTTGCAAGCCATATATGAAGTTGAACAACTTGTCTTCCACATACATGTTCTGCACTTCCAACATCAAAGATGTGAATTTCCTTACATACTCCTACATCGAGTCATCTTGCTTCAAATAGTTCAAAGCTTCTCTCGTGAGCTATAAAGTGTTTTTGGAGTGAAACTGGTTCGTTAGCTCCTTCTTCGTTATCTCCCAAGTGTCAATGGGAGATCTACCTGTATTTATATTGATAGAGGTTTGCGTTCTCCACCATAATTTTGCATCCCTATCAAGATACATTGCCAAAGCATTCACCTTTTCTACATTCAACACCCTAACAGCTGCAAAATACTTCTCCATATCCTATAGAAGTTCTCAAGTTCCTTAGCATTCCAAATGCCCTCGAAAGCTTTTAGTTCACGCAACTTTAACATGGTGCTTTCAGCATCTCCCATATCTTGAGTTACAATTGCATGTTTGAGGATGATCATCTCAAATGCGGCATCCTCTCTTGCTTTGAACAATTCGTCTACTTGATCTTACAATTCTTGGATCATCCCCTACAAGACTTCAAAACAAGATACATAATAAGGGACTTCTTCTTCACCTAAAGGTAAAGGATCAATGAGCGTTTCCACCATTGTAACACATTCAGTAAGATTGCTATCACCCGTTATTGAATCACCAACACAATTCCAATACCAACTATTATAAAAACTTTGTAAGGATCTCCAAGTTTGCACACAAATTGAGTCAAAGTCTAAGTATAGTAGTTGAACTCTCACAATTCAACTAAACCTAACCAAACCCTTTGTGTATTAGCTGTTTCCTATGAAGACAAAGTAAACCCATGAATTTTACTAAAGCCAACACTAAAGAATGGGCAACAACGAGAAGAGAAAGAAGCACCAAGCTTCGTAAAAATTTTGACCTTTATATTACTCTCAACTGATGCAAAGGATAGAAAAACTCCACTTCTCTCTAATGAATGAAGTCTTTGCTCAAATGAGCTATTTATAGGCTTTTGGAGATTTATTAAGCAAGAATACAAGAAAGTAGTCTAAAGGCTACTAAACCACTAACTTAGTTAGAGGTTGACATCCCCAACCACTTTTGGCATTACTTTAGTGGGTTGTTTACATAACTTACCACTAACCCACTAGAAAGTAAAGGAAACATATATAAAATGCTTACAAGACACCTCATCCATGTTCTTTTCGATGTCCTCCCACTTCTTTGATGATTCATCCCACTAACTTTTCCACGTCATCTTTGATCTTCATCTAAAGGTGAAAGTTAGCCAAGTTTCGAGTCAATTCACGCATGTTCTGACCAATGTGCACCAATAGTCTAGTCCATTCATCCATGGTCCATAATTTGAGCACCATTTTGTCCTTAGTCCTACCAAAGATGTCTTAGGCAAGTCCAGCTCGCCCTAGCCAAGCCAATCAATACCCCACAGTCTATCAAAACTAGTCGCAGTTTGACCCATGCTTGATCTTACTTGGTTAAGATACCTTTAGCTTTTGCATGCCACTATTATGCGTATGTTCTAGCTAACCTTCAACTCAAGGCCTCTTTCTTGTTAGTTTTTGGTTTCGTAATCTGAATCTTACAGTTTGTCAAGGATTTCTACCAATGTGCACCAATGCATGTTAATTCATCGATAATGCCCGTTTTTCTCGCCTACTCGCAAGTCTTTACCTTATTTCACCCTCCCGAGTGCTAAACATTGGCCAAGGCTCACCAAAACTAGTACAAATCCACAATTTAGACTTTAAGGGTCTAACAGTAGACTCCTACAATGTGTGACATTAATGGATGAGACAACAATCAAGTTAGAGCTTATATCTTATTCCAGGAATTATTAGCATTAAGTCGGAAAATAAAAAAGGCTTGTGATACCTATTATAGAGGCAAACAAACATGATTTTCTTTTATCATTAGTAATAATAATGTAGATAATTATTTTGATTTAATGCATTCTCATTTGTGGAGTTCTTATTGAGTAGCTTCAGCTTGCAATGCTCATTATTTCCTTACAATTGTAGATGATTATAATTATGTTAATTGAGTTTTTATATTGAATAAAAGAGTAGTGCCAATAAATGTCTAATATATTTTTGTAACATAGTCATAACTTAATTTAGAAAAACTATAAAAAGAATTTAGAGTGATAATGGGTTAGAGTTGGAGCTTGGACCAACATAAAGCTTCTTTAGAGACAATGGAATAGTTTATGATATTTGTTTTGTTGAAACATTATAGGAAAATAGGATATTAGAACTAAAATATAGACATGTCTTAGAGGTGGCTAAAGTATTTTATTTTTAAGGTTATTTACCAATCAAGATTATAATTTTAATTAAGCCATTATGTGGACACATTATGATTTTTAGGTTTCTCTACTATGCTCAAAATAATCATAGATAGAAAGATAATTTAGAGTTAGGAATAGGCCATATATTTTTATGGGTGGTTATAAATTATGACTTTGAGAAGAACATTTCCCTTTCTTTACAAGATATGAAGATATATTTCCTTTTGCATATAATATTAGATAGGGCGTATGCATAGCAAGAGACAAACTAATTACTTAGGGACATTTATTTGTCATAGGTCAAAATCCTGATTAAAATGGTGTTAAATCACAAGTTTGAGAAGGAAAAAATGGCACTATGCTAGAGGAAAAGGGGAATACAAACTAAGGGCATGGATAAATTGTTTAAAGGATGATGTGGAAGATCATGGTAGGCAAAGAAGAATGACCAGACTGCTAGTACATCTAGATGATTGTATTATGTAAACAACTTATGAATATCAAAAGTTATATAAAAAATGCTGCTATATTAAGGACTTGGGTCATTTAATTATTTCACTATAAAAAAATAAAAAATTACTGAAAAACATTACTGGCGGAAAAATTTCGTAGTAAATTGGCGACAGAAATGGATTATCCATCGGTAAATTTGACAGAATTTTTTTGCGACGGCCAAAACATCCATCTGTAAGCATAGAGGGAAAATATTCCCACGTGTTTCCCAATGGAATATAGCGATGTAATAGTAAAGTCCGTCGCAAAAGTAGGCGACAACAGATTGCGATAAAAATAAGCATATAAAAAATCGATAGAATCACAATTTTGTTTGTAAAATA
>JANQAP020000210.1:172768-182931 GCA_026874005.2 Erythroxylum coriaceum | reverse complement strand
AGCCTTCTTGGCACACATTGTGGACACTGAAGGGAATGAAAGGAAGTTAGAGGATTTTCCAATTGTAAAGGAATTTCCAGATGTGTTTTCAGAAGACTTACCTAGTTTTCCACTGGTAAGGGAACAAAAATGTTAGATTTAACAAAATCTATAATAGTTTTAGCATCGTCATATAAAGTAGCCTTAGCTTCAACCCATTTCGAAACATAATCCACAGCTAGCAAAATGTAGTTCTTACCAAAGGAAAAGGACTCATAAAGTCTATTCCACAAACATTAAAAATCTCACATACCAGAATGTTCGTGAGTGGCATTTGATTTCTTGATCCCAAGTTACCTGTTCTTTGACAACGATCACAGGACTTACAAAATATGTAAGAGTCATAAAACAACTTAGGCCCAAACAGTCCACATTCTAGAATTTTTCAAGCAATTCTTTCAGGACCAAAGTGTCCCCAACACACAGATGAATGACAAAAATGTAAAATGGAAGGAATTTCATCATTTGTGACACATCTCCTAACAATCTGATTAGAACAAAATTTCCAAAGATAAGGTTCATCCCAAATGTAATATTTAGCCTCTCGCTTAATTTTATCTCTTTTAGCTCTAGATAAGTCACTAGGTAAAGGCTTAGTCTCCAAAAAGTTTTTTATGTCCGCATACCATGGAATTACCTGTTGAATTGCGAAGAGACTTTCATCCGAAATTTATCATGAAGAACATCAGATGCGGTACTCAGAGTGATCCTGCTTAGATGATCGGCCACTAAGTTTTCAAATCCTTTCTTGTCACAGATTTCCAAATCGAATTTTTGAAGAAGTAAAATCCATCGAATCAATCTTTGCTTGGCTTCTTTCTTATTCACAAAATATTTCAGAGCTGCATAGTTTGAATAGATGATCACCTTCGTCCCTAATAGGTATGACCGAAACTTCTCCAATCTAAAGACTACGGCTAAAAATTCCTTCTCTGTAATAGAATAATTCTTCTAGGCACCATTAAATGTCATGGACGTATAATAAATAACATGAGATACCTTGTCCACTTTTTGGCCCAGCACGACGCCAACTACATAATCTAAAGCATCGCACATCAGCTCAAAAGGCATATCCAATTTCAGTGGCTGAATAATCAGAGTTGTAGTGAGTCGTTCCTTGAGTTCATCAAATGCACTTTTGCATGGCTCCTCGAAATCAAACTTCACGTCTTTTTGAAGTAGTCTACACATGGGTTACGCAATTTTGGAGAAGTCATTGATAAATCGTCGATAAAATCCTACGTGACCAAGAAAAGAACGACCTTCCTGCACAGTCACGGGGTAAGATAAAGATCAAATAACATCTATCTTAGCCCTATCGACTTCAATTCCCTTAGAAGAGACAGTATGGCCCAAAATTATGCCTTAATCAACCATGAAATGACATTTTTCATAATTTAAAACCAAATTAGTTTAAATGCAACGTTTAAGCACTTTTTCAAGGTTGACAATGCATGTTTCAAAAGACTCTCCATTGACCGTGAAATCATCCATAAAAATTTCCATGTAATTTTTCACAAGATTAGAGAAAATACTTACCATATACCTTTGAGATGTCGCAGGTGCGTTACACAATCCAAATGGCATTCTTTGGTAAGCAAAGGTGCCGAATGGACATATGAAGGTTGTTTTCTCTTAATCCTTAGGTGCTACCAAAATCTAGTGGTATCCTGAATAGCCATCTAAACAACAATAGTGAGATTTACCTATAAGTCTTTCAAGCATATGGTCAATAAATGGAAGCAAAAAATGATCTTTTCTAGTAACCGAATTAAGCTTCTTATAATCTATGTAGACTCTCTAACCATTTTGGACACGAGTTAGTATTAACGAACCATTGCTATTTTCAACCACAGTTACCCCAGTTTTCTTCAGAACTATCTGGACCAGACTTACCCAATTTCTATTCGAAATTGGATAAATAATGCCAGCGTCAAGAAGCTTCAAAATTTCTTTCTTCACCACTTCCATCATGGGTGGATTTAGACGATGTTGGGGTTGCCTCACCTCCTTTGCTTCATCCTCTATCAAAATTTAGTGCATGCAAATTGTGGGACTAATACCCTTTAAATCAACCACTGTCCAACCAAAAGCTTCCTTGTTTTCCCTTAACATGTGAGTTAGCCGAGTTTCCTGCAAAACCGTGAGTTTATTAGAAATAATAAGAGGTAATGTATCTTGCTCACCTAAAAAGATGTACTTCAAATGGCTAGGCAAACTTTTCAACTCTAACTTTGGTGGCTGGACCAACGACGACAGCAACTTGGCATTACTTCTGGACATCTCCAAGTATGGCAGCTGTTTGAGCAATGGTTCAGTGTCCTCCATTTTGTACAATAATGTCTCCATTTGATTACTGGACAATACCGATTCCTTGCTTCCTTGACACCGTGATATATTTTCCACTTCTAAGATTATTTCAAGCTCATCTTTGTCCTTCAAAATCAAATTTTCCTGCACCCATGTGTCGATAAAATCCACGAAAAAAATAGGTTGTTCATCATCTAAAATTTTTATGGCATTGTAAATATTGAACTTAATTAATTCACCATCAAATTCCATAGTTAAAGATCCATCATAAACATCAATTTTTGTTCTAGTAGTTTTCAAGAACGGCCTTTCGAATAAAATTGGGGTTGAAGAAGATGTATCATCGGTCCCCATTTGTAAAACATAGAAATTAGTTGGAAAAAGCATATTCCTTACTTGAACCAAAATGTCTTCTAACACACCCTTCGGATAAGCATTTGAGCGATCCGCTAATTGAATCACTACATTAGTTTCTTTAAGAGGTCTTACATTTAAAGATTTATAAACATCATATGGCATGACATTTATGGATGCACCTCAATCTAACATAGCTTTTCAATTTGCAAATCACCAATTTGACATGGGATAGTGAACATACCTGGGTCTTGACATTGGGTGAAAGCTTTTTCTTTTGCAAAATAGTTAAAACATTCTGCCCCAATTGCACCTTCTTATCAAATTTTAATTTCCTTTTTGAAGTGCAAAGTTCCTTAAGGAATTTCGTATATTGTGGAATCTGTTTAATCACATCAAGTAGAGGAATATTTACTTGAACTTTTCGGAAAGTCTCCCATATTTCCTTCTCTTGCTCTTCCTTCTTTGCTTTGACCAATCAGCTCAGAAAAGGGGGCGGAACCACCATATTCTGCAAAGTTGATTGTGTTTTTTCTGGTTAGGTAGGTGCCTTTTGCACTGCTTCTTCTTATACCTCTCTTCTAGAAATTTTCGAAAGTGGTTCCTGCAATTCCTTACCATTCCGCAATGTAATAGCCTTCTCACTTTGTTTGGGATTGATCTCCGGTTATGCTGAAAAATTTCCAGAATTTCATACTTCCAATCTATTTATGGCAGTTGCCATTTGGCTTATTTGATTTTCAATATTTCGGATACTTGCTTCAGTATTCTGCTGAAACGTCAAAATGTTAGTGGCCAAAGATTGAACTATATCTTCAAAAAGGGCTTACCTTCGAAATTGGGTGTTGTATTTTGATATTGTCGAGGCATATACGGTTGTCTATATTGCTGGAAATTCGTGGTTGCTTGCTGCCTTTGAGGATTTCCATAACACAAATTTGGGTGATCGCGCCACCCCGGATTGTAGGTGTTGGAAAATGGGTCGTACTTCCTTTGATTCGGTCTAGAAAAACCTCCCACAGCATTCACATGTTCTACATTTTCATCCTGCAAAACTGGACATACATCAGTGGAATGTCCTAACATTGAACATATTCCACATACCTTTGCTTCTTCTTTCTTCATAATCGCAATTTGTCGCACCAAAGAAGTAAGGTCATCCAATCTTTTCTTCAATGTTGTCGCATTCACCTCATTCATAGTTTTTGTTCCATACCTAGTACGTATTCCGAATTATTGGGTATTGGAAGCCATGTTTGCGATCAAGTCCCTTGCGGCTATCAGTGTTTTGTTTACTAAGGTGCCACCGCTTGCAGCGTCAATCATACTCCTATTCGTGAGCGAAAGACTTTTGTAGAAGTATTGAATCAATAGCTAGTCAGTTATTTGGTAGTGTGGACAACTAGTGCAAAGTTTTTTTAATCTTTCCCAATATTCGTAGAGTGTTTCTCCCGTATGTTGTTGAATTCCACAAATTTCTTTCCGAATGTTAGCTACTCTTGATGCTGGAAAATATTTCTCAAAGAAGAGCCTTTTCATTTCAGCCTACTTTTGCACGTTTTCTCCGATTGAATAGCACAACCAATCTTGAGCATCAACCTTGAGAGAAAATGGTAAGGCTCTTAGCTTAATCTGCTCTCCTATCACATTCGTCAGCATCATTCCCATGCAAACCACGTCAAATTCCTTCAAGTGTTTGTACGAATCTTCTCCCTGTAAACCCTTGAAAATAGGTAGTAAATGAATTAGCCCAGGTTTTAATTCAAAAGTATTATTATCACCTAAATTTGGAAAGTTAATGCAGTAGGGTTGTTGAGCATCCGTGGGCACGGCTAGTTCGTGAAGGGTTCAATTCGCAGCCATCCGTTCCATTTTCTGCACTTGTTGTTGTTGTTTCGTCTATCTTTGTAGCCTTTTGGCTGTCTTCTCGATCTCTAAATCAAATAACAATTTGGTTGTTTCATCTACTCGTGTAATATATATATAACGTTGAGAAATTCCCCAGCAACGGCACCAAAATTTGGTACTGCTGTCGCCTGTAACTAAATTTGAAAAGAAATCAACTTCCGTCAATACAAATTAATGTAGTAGTGGAAAGTGGGTATCGTTCCCACGAGGAATTTTAACGGTAAAGAGTTTACGAGTTCAAAACTAAAACAAAGTAAAAAGGGGGGTTGGCTTTAATTCACAACAATTTAGAAAAGAATGACAAAATTGAAAATCAACTAAAGTAATTAGATCTGAAAATTTAATAGACAAACTTTGGTTTTGGGTCACCGATGTTATCACACTAATATGGATCCTTGATATAAAAGTCAGTTCATCAATAAACATTCATTGGGTAATGTTTTCTTTTAAGTGTAAATGAGTATAAACATGTATTCAAAGCATTCTTATCAATCAATAATCTAGATACGATCGTAAGTTCAATTGAGTAATAGCTTTAAGAACTAAGAAATCAATGAACAAGATAACACATGTACGACATACATTTAATCAAGATGAGTTTCTTCGTAGAATTTCCCACTCTAATGTAAAGAAAGTAATCCTAATTGCCACTTGTGATTAACAAAACTGAACGTCATATTTTATTAATCTAGCTATTAAACGAATCAATTCCTAGTTGCGCACCTAGAAATCAACCAATCCAATTATAAACGTAACTCGGAAGACACTCAATGTTCATCAACAAAACAAACTTTATTGGAATATCTCACACATAATAGATGAAACATGGTTTCCCTCAACCAAGAAAAGGGATTTAGCTACTCATAACAAAAGTGAAAATCAACAAAGAAATAGACAATTGAAAGGTCTCCATCCCTAGTCTTTTTTTAAAAAATCCCAAAATCCCTAGAGAAATACTACCAAAAATAAAAACCTAACTATGGCTGTCAAAAAACAAGAAGAAATTCTGCAGAAAAATGTAAACTATTCATAACACCATAAAGTTGCGTGAACAGTAAAAATTCTCCTCTTTTTTTATTTTCGTTCCCTCCTTTCTCTCCTTTTTTGTGATCTTCAGCAGATAATCTATCCCCCAAATTCAGGTGGTCGATCCCCATCAATAAGGATGCAATCTGATTCTCAAAATCATAAAAATCTAAAGTGAATCGAATCTGCATTTAAAAGCAGATTCTGCAAATCGTTTATGTCCTTACATGTGCCCACGCTTAGTCACTGAATTGCCTGCCAGTCTAGAATTTTCGAATTATCTTTGCTTCCCTAGCATCTTTTTTATTCAATTTCATCTCTTAAGTGTTGAAAATCATCTGAGAACAATTAAGAAGCAAATCCATTAATTTTGAATAATAATTTCAACACATTAAAGAGATTTATATACAAAATGAGCACAAAATGACAACTTAACATCTTTCTTCCAATTACATTATCATAATGTGGTGATATTAGAGAGGTTAGAAATTAAAGAATCTCGTATGCTTAACAAAACTCTTGAAACTCCTTGGAAGTAGATTTTCCTCTCTTATCTACTCTCATGGTTTAGATTTTAAAACCACTTTCTTTTTTTATAGGAGCTTTAAAATGTTGATAACAATTCAATGAAAAAATAAATTACTTATGCTTATTGAAAGAATTTTGAGTAATAAGACTGTACAAGTTAGTATGAATCAACTATATAGGCCTTAAAGCTCTTAACTAAGACTCCTTTTTGCAACTCTTTCAAGTTTGCTTCCCAAGAAAAATGTCCTTTAGATAGATGAATAGGTTAATTAATTTTAAACAAATAATTTACCATCTTATTATTTTCCTTCAATTTGAGTCCAACAAAATTCACATACCTAAATCTAAAATTTTACAACCATGCTTGATCTTTATATCATGATGTCAAGCATCTATTTACATGGGAAAAATAGGCAATTCTTTACCATGGATACTTTGGCAATAAGATTGCTTGCATCATTCCTTAAGAACAAATTACAACCTCTTGTCCAGAAAGTATAACATTTCTCTTATAGTTGTCCTATACTCAAAATGTTACTCTTTATATCTGAAGTATAATAAACATTTGAAATAAACTAGTAAGTTTCATTCTTTAAACTTATTAAGATTTTACCTTTTCATGTTAAAATAATTTTCGATGAATCGATGAAAGTAATATTGTCACCAACTTTATCATCAAGCTTTACGAACAAGTATTTATCACCACATATATAATTACTAGCTCTAATATTAAGGTACCATAAAATCTTCTCCTCTTGCTACGAGTCTTTGCAATCTATCAAAAGATTGGACTCCACCTTATTATTATTTTCTATTTTTTCTTTAGGAGAAAGATTAGCTTTTATATCATCATCAGTATCACTTTTTCATTTATAAGGATAACACCCAAATTCATGATAAGTATAGCATTCCACTTAAGATTTGTCATCTTTTCTGATATAGCCTTGATCCTCCTTTACTGCATCCCCTTCTTTAGGTATATTGATAAGCTTCATCTCTACTTTGAGATGAAAAATGAGCAACTCTTCCTTCTCTTCCATGACCTCGGTCATGCCTATGACTTTGACCCTTATAGCTTATATTTCTTTGTTTATGTTTCTCTTTCAAAGTGAGCCTTAATTATATAACCTGCTCCATGGCCTCTTTCTTACTACTATTAAGTTTCTATTCGTGAGCCTCAAAAGAATCGCTTAGTTCTTCAATTGTCATATCTTTGAAGTCCTTTGATTTTTCAATTGTATGGACCATATTATCAAATTTTTTGTTGACTAGTCTTGGGAATTTTTTTAATCAATCATCCTTAAATCACTCATTTCTTCATCAAGGTTTCTCATTTGGTCCATAATAACTATGAATCTTGTAAGATAATTTGACATCCTTTTAGATTATTTCATTTGAATAGCTTCAAATTCACCTTGTAGATTTTGAAGGTGAACTTTCTTTTCCTTCCCAGTTCCTTTACAGCTTACTTAAAGGATGCCTCATAATTGCTTCCTTATAGTAGCATTAGAAATCTTCTCAAAGGTGGCCTCATGCAATATTTGGTAAATAAGAGACCTAATCTTTTTATCCTTTCTTAGTACTTTATAGAAGATCCTCTTAAGCTTGCTTTATAGAAGATCCTCTTAAGCTTGTATGAAAATAGTTGTATTTTTAAAAATCTTATAATTATTTTCTACAATGTCTTATGCATCATGTGCACTAAATAGTGCCTTCATAAGAATGCACTATCAATCTTGTCTTTTATAAGCTTTGGAACTTAGAAAGGAATCATTCTACTATTCACTATTATTTCTAGTATTATGGCTTTGATACCAATTTGTTGGATAAGAAAAAAGAGGAAACAAGTATTTACCTAAAAAGTAATTACAAAGAGATGGAGTTTTAATCTACAGATACTTTTATTACGATAATACTATACTTAGGCTATCTCCAACGCATCTCCAAAATGGAGGAGAAATACCAAAATAAAGGAGAAATCAACTCCAATCAACTGGAATTTTCTCCTTCATTTTAGAGAGATGCTACAGTGCTACGCCAAATTTGGAGCGGCACTGTAGCACCTCTCTATTACTGTTCATTTTTTTTAATTTTCAGCTTTTTTTCTTTTTTTTTCTCGCAATTTTTTCTTTCTTCCTTTTTTCTTCCTTTTTTCATTCATTCATTCTTTTTTAATTCTTTCATTCTTTATTTTGTTATTTAAATAATATTCCAATATTTTCATTATATGTTTATTTAAGTAATTATAACTTTCTAATAATTTTAAGGTTTAGTCTCATGTTTACAAATATTTTCAATATATGTTTATAACTTTGTAATTATTTATGTATGAATAAATATTTTAAATAACAAATTATAGTTTAACAAATATTTTTATTATTTATTATTCACGTATATTTTTACTCACAATATTATTGTTGTTATATTTATTATGTTAATAAATATAACAACAATAATATTGTGAGTAAAAATATACGTGAAAAAGTAAAGTTAGGCTAATTTTATAAAGTAATTTTAATAATCATTAATGAAAAGTAAAAAAGAATATGCTGAGAATATTCCTTTTTTAGTGTGAAAAATATAGTTGCAGATTAGAATGAAAAGTATTATAGCTTCTCTAAAATAGAGGAAATTCTACTCTATTTTGGAGGACTAGGTTGGAGATGCCCTTATAGCAACTAGTAAAGTTACTCTTTTGTGACCATAAGGTCATAGGTTTAAGGCACGGAAATAGTCTCTTTATAAAAATAAAAATAAAAGGTTGTGTGCATTATGACCCTTCCTAGAATCCTACAAAGCGGGAGCCTTGTGCACTAGGTACGTTAATTTTTTTTTACACTTGTAATAGCATTCTAACCCCTTATAAAATATTATAAGACTACATATATAGTAACAATCAAATAATTATGTTTCAAATTTTAAAATTTCAAGTCGTAACATGCTTGTCCATTAACACATAACTAAAAATACTGAACTCTTGAATCTTAAAAGAGATAACTCCTAAATCTTTATCTACTTAATTTAAACACACTTAAACATAATTTAATCATTCATATTTTCAATTTAATTCAAGCACATTTAAATATGGCTAACTAATCAAATTTTAAAATTAGGTTTGCTTTGTTCACAACGCCTGCATCATGTCTATCATTGAACCAAGTCATTCACAGCACGATATTTTGAGGCAAAGAGCTGCGGTGAGAACTGGAATATTGTATATAAAATTCTAAAAAGAAATGAGCAAGCAAAATAATTTTTCGGTACACCCAGTTGGAGACAAGGAATAGGAGAAAATGGGTAATATGAAGATATATACACATGAAAGGAACCAAATTAGAACGTCGGAGAAAGGTATGGTTAGTTTTCATCGCTTCTCAGATTTCTAGTTTCTGATAGAGGAATGGAGAGGCATATTGACCTCAGAGTGGTTGAAAGTGGTAGAAAGGGAGTTTTATTGCGTGCAAATGGTAAGGTATAGATGATAAGTCCTCTCTTTAATCCAAAAAGGTTCAATGAACAAAATGCATTATGATGTGCCAGATATATTTCTTCCGATGCCCGACTCCATGCTCTATATGTATCCTGTCTCCATTTTTGGTTCATAAATCGAACTGTAAATATCAACATGAGAACCATTACTTTAACTAGTCAGGCTATGTTCTTTGGTTTACCTGACTTTCTACCCCGTACTAGTTTTCTTTGTACCGTTTTGTTCGGGGTTTCTTTTCCTTTTTTTACCATATTTCCTTGCTTTTTCTTTCAATTGGACCGTTTCTCACACTTGCCGTAAAATGATTAAAAAATGTAAAAGGTAAGAACAAAGTATGAAACTCACTTTTAGCATGATAATGCCCTCTCCTGTCTATTCTTTTCATTTCATAGCAGAAGCGCAATATGTTAGAAAGGAAAGGATATGTATTAATATGTATTGATAACGTTCACGTGTAGAAATAGGGAAAGGATTGATTCCCTTAATGATAGGATCAATCCTTTCCCAA
>JANQAP020000210.1:82313-94264 GCA_026874005.2 Erythroxylum coriaceum | reverse complement strand
TTATTATTATTATTATTATTATTATTATTATTATTATTCTTGTTCTTGTAATGGCTTTTTTCATCTTATCTTTCTTTCTCATATTATTCAGTTTATTTTTTATTTTTGTTAAATATTTATTTATTTTATTTTTATCATGATTATTATTTTATTGTGATTATTATTTTTACTTTTCATGTGGGTTATTCACAAATAACCTCTCTACTAATTGGGGTAAGGTTACATACTACTGGATTTTCTCAAATCTTGCGTATTAAATAAATTTTTACTAAG
The DNA here is from genome assembly GCA_026874005.2 of Erythroxylum coriaceum. Lineage (NCBI taxonomy): Eukaryota > Viridiplantae > Streptophyta > Magnoliopsida > Malpighiales > Erythroxylaceae > Erythroxylum > Erythroxylum coriaceum. The sequence continues at coordinate 93,991 of JANQAP020000210.1, read as the reverse complement.
TTGTTATTGTTGTATATCCAAATTTGATATATAAAAACTGAAAATATATGTTGAACAATTTTTTTTTCTAAAATGAAATTATTGAACAAAACTTTCAAATAAGCTTAAATGATTTCATGTATAAATATCAAATTTAAGTCTAGGGCGCTAGCTTAAATGATTTCATTTACAAATATCAAATTTAATTCTAAGGAACTAGTCATATATGTTTAGATGAGTTAGATTTAGTTTATTTTTAACTATTTGGACTAACAAATACCTTGTTTTCAACTAGCTGGGAAAAAAGTTATATTTTCATTTGGCACATATGTTAATTATGTGCTTTTATTTATTTTATTTATAGATGGTAATATTATTCAAATTTAATATTTTAATTATATTAATTGTATAAAAATTTGTCATAAGCAAGATAAATTTATTTAAATAGTAAGCTTGAAAATATTTGTAAATTTAAAAAATTATAATATTGTGAAATGAGTTGAAAAGGGTTTTTCTGAAACTTTTAATAATTTAGAAAAGTTTATTATTTTTTAATAAACTGTTAATAATCAGTTAATTTTCTTCACTCTCGTTTTTTTAATGTGTTGAAAATCATTAAAAGGCCGTTTGGAAACTTTCGAATTGGATTCATTAACGAATTAAATTCAACTACATTTGTGGGATTGAATTAAATTCGATTTACACTGTTTGGAATAAATCTATAAATATTATAATTGAATTTAATTATATTGTTTGGAACACACTAAAAATGAATTCAACTACTTTATATGACTTTTTTTATCCTTAACTAAAAATAGTATGTAATCAATATGTGTGTGTTTTATAGTAATTTGTATATTTATGATGTATACATTTGAAAAAAGAATTTTTAATATTTTGAAAAGAATTGACTCCTCAATTCAGAATTCAATTCACTTCATTTAAGATGTGAATTGAATTTATAAAAAAAATGAGATTCAATTATGTGGTTGAATTCAAGTTATCTCCCTTTTAGCATTCTAAACATATGAATTGAATTTAATTACATAAAATTAATAAATTGAATCCAATTCATTAGTTTCCAAACGGCCCTAAAAGATTGTGTCTTTTAAAATTTTATTAACTGTATGATGAAATTCATTAAAATACGGGCTATTTAAGACTTGTTTCTTAGGAATACCAAATAAAATAGGCCCGATAAAACTATCAGACTCCCGGTCCATTTCGTTCCCCTCGCAAAAAGCAATACAGTTCTACCAGCGAAAGCAGCTTCGATTTGCACCAAATTTCTCAATCTCTCCTTCTTGTTTCTGGTAAGTTTTTACTGTCTAAGTCGTCTCTATACATATTTATGTAATGCTCAGATTCTCATATTAATTGGGGCCTTTTGTTAGTATTCAAAAGTTCTCTTTTTCTTTTTTAGGTTGTGTATCACCGCTGAAAGCTTGAGTGGTATGCTATTTAGGGTTCCTTTTTTGTTTGTAGGTTTTAGAAATTGCAGTTTTTATTGTCCTTTCATCCCTTCCGAAGGGTCCTTTCGTCTTTACTGATTGTAACTCTGGTCTTATTTTCCTTTCCCACGTAACCGCCCGCTTGTTTTATGAATTGTTCGAGTTTCATACATAGAAACGAATGCATTACGTTTGAGTTTCAGTTGTCTAGAACCCTAGAAAAAGGGTGATTTAGACTTCAATTGAAGCTTCATTTATTTGATTTTCTTTGTATAATTCTTCTTGTAGGTAGTAAAAAAATTAATACGCGCTGGGGAGAACAAGGCCCGAGCCTGGCTCTTATGATGGACATGGATAGGTTTGAATCAAAGAGTGATCGATGTGACAATACAGATGAGCTAGATGACTCCCCAACTGGACAACATAGGGATCCTGCAGCTTATGACGATGATTCGGGAGTAGATGCGGTTGAAAATTCTAGCAAGCATTCTAGTAGAGATAAAGATAGGAGGAAAAGTAGTCGAAGTGAAGATAGAGAGAGAGATCATCGAGGGAAAGAGCGGGAACGCTCAAAGAAAACCAGCAATGATGTGCCCAAAGACATAGAAAAGGGAAAAGACAAGCACGAGCGTAGCAAGGATAGGAGTAGGGATGGTAAGGTAAAGGATTCAGATTATGAACATGACAAGTACAGAGATAAGGACAGGAAAACCAAAGTGAAGGAAAAAGAGCGAGATAGAGATAGAGAAACGGATAAGGACAGGGGAAAGGAAAAGAATAGGGATAGAGACAAAGAGAAAGAAAGAACAAAAGAAAAGGAAAGGGAGAGGGAGAAACACCGGGATCGAGAGAAGGAGAGGGGAAATGATCCAGATAGAGAGAGGGAAAAGGAGAAAGAGAAGAGTAGGGAGAGGGAGAGGGAGACTGATCAAGATAGAGAGGAACCGAGAGAGAGGGACAGGGTGGCCAAAAAAGCACATGATGAGCGTCATGATAAGAACAAGGATGATAAGACTCAAGTGGGTTATGAAGACGCTAGGGACAGACAAGTTCTGAAGCAGGTAAAGGTGTCATTTCGCAATGAAGATGAACAAAATGGTGAGGGCATATCAGGGGGAGCACAATCGGATGTACTCGTGGAACGAATCTTGAAGTATGTGAACCTACTGTTTCACTCCTTTTGATTCCACTCATCTGTCCTTTTTCTAATTTAAATAGTTGATTTTGTTGTTTATCTTGCTACATTGTAATAGCTTGATGGAAAATGTGTTTGGATAATAGACTTTGGATGGGAACATACACTGTTTATTGTGGTGTTACCTAGCATGGATTTGCATTGTACTGTTATCTTTTCTGTAATATATTTTTTCTTTACAATACATAGATTATCTGCTGTTTATTGTTAACATTTATCTGATAGGAGCTAGAACAGGCTACCAGCAGCTGTTTTCGAGGTATAAATTTCTTAAGGCTTAAATATAAGGAGAATCAGTGCACATTTCAGACTAAGCATGTCTGAACTTAAAAAAGTGATTCTCGTGCTTCTACTCCCTCATGTTTGCACTATTGTTCTGTCATCATAGCCAATTTGTGGACTTTTGGTGGCCATTTTGTTAGGTTTACTATCGTTTAAATGCTATATTGTCATATTATGGCCTATAGAATACTGCATATCAGCTGTTTTTGTAAAACTAATTATGTATCAGCTGCCATCTTCTTGAAGTTGCTAATATATTCTGCACATTGTTTTACTTGTCTTACTTGTTCTGGCTTTGAACCTTTTAGTTGGGAAACTGCCCTTTTATGCTTTCTTTTTTCTCTTACAGTTGGTTCACATCATTTTAGATATATGCTGACTCTTTTCTTCTTTTATGGGCTAGAATTTACATAGTCATTGATGACCTTTTACATGCAACTGCTTGTGTGCTTATTTTTGTAAGATCCCCAATTTTGGGATACCTGGCTTTGGAGTAGTGCGAAAACTTATTCTCAGATGAGGCTTTATCCAATGCAATCTGTCTTGACAATTATTTTATTCGCATAGGATGAAGGAAGAAAGATTAAAGAAGACAGAAGGTGCTTCAGAAGTTTCAGCATGGGTTAACAGGAGTCGTAAGCTTGAGAGGGAGATTACAGAAAAGGACAAGGCAAAGCAGTGGTCCAAGATTTTTGAGGAACAAGTCAGCTTACTCTAGACATACTTCTCTGTGGTTTCTCTTTCATACATGTGATTCCCTTTGATTTGGTTTTGCTAATATTATGCTAGTGAATTTACTCAGGACAATATTGTTGAAGAAGAAAGCAAAGGTGAGGAGGCAGGCCATGATAATACTTGTAAGGTTTCCTGCCCGCACTCTTACTATTCTTTTTTTTTTCTTTCTTGTGAGGATTAGTTCTTGAATGCTTTTGAAATTTCAATGCTAGTTTTGAGTTTGCTATTTCAATACTTGCAGGAGTGCACTTGTTGTGCATAGATTGTTGAGTTGAAAATATTCCTTGAGATATGTACATTAGATGAGTGAATTGAAATTACAGTATACCTTTTGCTGTTGTGAAGAATGATAAATTTGGTCATGCTCAGTAGACTACTCATGTAACTTTTCCACATGCTGCTGAGGTACTAGGTGACTCATAGCAGGGATTTCTATTAAATTGATGTTTTTACTAATGGCCTATTTTTAACAGATAATCTAGCTGGTGTTAAAGTTCTTCATGGCCTTGAAAAAGTAATCGAAGGTGGAGCTGTTGTTTTGACACTCAAAGATCAGAACATACTTGCAGATGGTGACATTAATGAAGGTAAAAACAATTTATTACTTTTCCTTTTATTTTTTATATCTTTGTAAACTGAAGTGACTTCCCCTTTCTTTTCTTTTTGGAACAGATGTTGACATGCTTGAAAATGTGGAAATTGGAGAACAGAAGCGGCGAGATGAGGCTTATAAAGCAGCTAAAAAAAGGACTGGGATTTATGATGACAAGTAAATGTTTTGTAACATAATGGTTCATGTTTGTAAGTAATAACGAAGAACAACTTTTAACCGTCTGTTGAATGTTAATTTTTAGGTTCAATGACGATCCTGCTTCAGAGAAGAAACTTCTTCCACAATATGACGATTCAACTGCAGAAGAGGTTATTTTTGTCTCTTGTTTCTTGGCCTTCACTTTTAGCATCCTTGTGAATTTATGTATCCTAAGTTGTTACAGGGAATAAGTTGGTGACTTATTTCTGAAAAGCATTTTTGTTTCTCACAGAATGAGCATACAATCAATTTTGGTCGATTTGTTATTAAATTATGATCTGGAGGTTTTATTATAAGAAAACGAACCTAATCTGAAAAAGTTTGTTATATTTGGCCCTTACCGTTCAATGGAAATTATTTCAGGGTGTCACTCTGGATGGGAGTGGACACTTTTCTGGTGAAGCAGAGAAAAAGTTAGAAGAGGTAGAATCTTATCTTTCTCATTAATTATTGATACTGGATAATTACTCTTTTCGGCATATTGATATGTTGATTTGGTAACAATAAGAGGAAATGATCTTCTGGTTATAGGAATTTAATGATTCTAATTTTCATTCTTTTATTTTTTCCTGTTTTTCCTGATATCCAGCTCCGTCGAAGACTACAAGGTTCTTCAACCAGCTATCAATCAGAAGATCTGAGCTCATCTGTAAAGATATCATCAGATTACTATACTCAGGAAGAGATGCTTAAATTCAATAAGCCTAAGAAAAAGAAATCCTTACGCAAGAAGGAGAAGCTGGACCTAGCTGCCCTTGAAGCAGAAGCTGTTGCTGCCGGATTGGGTTCTGGTGACCTTGGTTCTAGGAAAGATGGAACAAGACAGGCTGTTAGAGAAGAACAAGAGCGATCGGCTGCAGAATTGAGAAACAATGCTTATCAGTTAGCCTTAGCTAAAGCAGATGAAGCATCTAAATCTCTTAGATTGGAACAAACTCATTCTGCTAAGTTGGAGGAAGATGAAAATATGGTTTTTGCAGATGATGATGAAGATCTAGTCAAATCTTTAGAGAGAACAAGGAAGTTAGCTCTTAAAAAACAAGCTGCGAAGGCATCCGGTCCACATGCAGTCGCTCTCCTTGCCTCAACCACTGCAAGCAATCAACCGATGAATGATCAAAACCCCACAATGGGAGAGACACAAGAAAACACGGTTGTCTTTACTGAGATGGATGAGTTTGTCTGGGGTCTTCAGCTTGATGAAGGTATATCTTTTGCAGTATGAGTTCTTTCATAGTTCTTTGCTTGTGAAGACTATAGTGAACAATGTAAATATGCTAGAGCAGCTGAAGGTTTAGAACATCTGCCTCTTTCTTCTCTGGACAAATAATTATATTGGTTTTGCTTTTACAGAAGCCCATAAGCCTGAAAGTGAAGATGTTTTCAAGGATGAAGATGAAGCTGCAGGAGATTCTGATCAAGAAATGAAAGATGAGGCTGGGGGATGGATGGAAGTTAAAGATACCAGTAAAGATGAAAGTCCTGTCGATGAAGACAAGGAGGATGTAGTTCCAGATGAAACAATTCATGAAGCCGCAGTTGGTAAAGGATTGTCAGGTGCACTGAAGCTGCTCAAAGAGCGAGGCACCCTTAAGGAAACTGTTGAGTGGGGTGGCAGAAACATGGACAAGAAAAAAAGCAAACTTGTTGGCATTGTTAACAACAATCCTCAAAGTGATAGATTTAAGGATATTCGTATTGAGAGGACTGATGAATTTGGGCGAATTGTAAGTGTTTGTTCACTCTTTAGATTTTTACTTATTTATATTGTTGTATCCTATTTTTCTTGCTTGTTTTTGTGTTAGAATTTCTCAGTAGGCAGCTTTTTAGGAGTTTTTGGTAGGTTAAATTTGGATGAGATTAATGTATCGATTACTTTATTCTACAATAGGACATAGTCAAGAGAAAGAGGTTTAGCAATGGTGGCCACTACAAAATTTTGAGCCTTGCCTTATTGTTTTCTAACAGTTTCCATGAGCCAAACTGAACACTTTTTGCTCTTCAGAGCTGTTTCAAATGGGGGAGATTTCTCTAATATACTAGAAACTTAAAGGGTTTCTACATGTTAACTTGGTTCTCTACCTTGCTGTCACATGTAAAAGATCACTGATTACTCTAGTCCCTACATGTTGAAACATCACACACACACATGATATGGAAACTGCTTAAGGATTTTGTCTTTAGTTAGTTGTTTGCTGACTGTCCAAATACTTGAGAATCTAAAGTGCCTTTTGGTTTGGTAATTTTATTTTTGGTAAATAGTAATTTCATTTTAAGTTGCCTCTTTGTTCCTTTACTTCATTCTACCTTTCAGTTTGCCTGATATGTCGCTAACTCTTGACTATGAATTATTGTTATTTTTCATCAGTTAACTCCAAAGGAAGCGTTCAGGCAGCTCTCTCATAAATTCCATGGAAAGGGGCCTGGCAAAATGAAGCAAGAAAAGCGCATGAAGCAATATCTGGAAGAGTTAAAGTTGAAGCAAATGAAAAATACTGATACACCCTCACTGTCTGTTGAGCGGATGAGAGAAGCTCAAGCACAGTCAAAGACACCTTATCTTGTTCTTAGTGGCCATGTTAAACCAGGGTATGATTTAAGTTTCTCTCATACTTCAAACATATCTGTCTAATGAATAAAGTGATGGCTGGTATTAGTTTCCAAGGTAGTATATAGAAAATAACAACCAAGAAAATAAAAAGAAGAAATTCCTAGATTTCCCTACCAAGGATGATGTTGAGCTATGTCATGCGTCTACTAAGTTATTTTTCTGTTGCCACTTTTTTGTATTTTTAACATGGACATAATTGTTAATTATTTTCCGTTATTGTTTATGTTGCATTAATAGGCAAACCAGTGATCCAAGAAGTGGTTTTGCAACTGTAGAGAAAGATTTTCCAGGGAGTTTGACACCCATGCTTGGTGATAAAAAGGTTAGCCATACATTATTACCGAGTACTCCTTTTTGTTTTCATTTTATATTATGATAGCCTAGAGTTGGGAGTTGGAATATTGAACTGTAGGCCACTAATCTTATATTATTGCTATACCTATAATCAATGAATATTCAACCGTGTTCACCGGGAACTGGCCTGGTAGCCGGTTCAATTAAGTATTAAAACCTTTAAATTATAAAACTGGCCTGTTATGATGTAAATTTAAACGCATTTAGATAGAGAAGAATTATCAACGTACTTAGAAGGAGAGAAGCCCACCTCTCATCATCCTTAGCCATCTCCATAAGAATCCCCGTCTTTTCTTCTTTTCCTTTTGTTGACAATCGCCTGGTTGAGTTAACTGTTCTTGCCCTTTCAAGGTTGGGATCTAAAATATTTTTCCTCATCTCTTTTTCCCTGCTGCTATTGCCTCTCTTCTGCTTTTCTCTGTAGCTGGTTTTATATCTTCTGTTCCTTCCTTTTGTTGTCTCCCTACCAATTTTCAAGTTTCTTCCTCCCATGTGTTGTGCATTTATTGTTTTATTCTCACTTGAATGTATCTTTAGCTTCTGGTTTTATCTCCATTTTTTCTCTCTTTTTCCAACTCTCCTTAATTTCACGTTTTTACCAATCCCTCTTTGTTTTCTCTTTTTCTCTTGTTATCTATTTTTGTCTATTTTTAGTTGCCAAAATTAATTGATTGGCTTTCATGCACACTTTTAATTGTTAATAGATTTGCTTATAGAGTGAAATGAAACAGTTCAAATCCAAGAACATAATTTCTTCTTCTATCATCTTCAACCAAAATTGTGCAGAGCCATCTGCCTGATTAAAGTAAAACATTTTATGTTATTTTTGAAGATATAGTCTGGAAAAAAAGTAAAGAAAGAATGCAGTGATGTTTTAAGATTTAGAGGAGCTTTTGTTTGCTTTTAGGAACAAATTCTTCATAATTGAATCTTCTACTTGTCTCATTTCTCATGCAAAATATGAACCTAATATAGACTTTATTGTCTTTTTGCACGATTAAATTGTGCTTTGACAATTTGCCCAAAAATTGCTTTTGTAACAAACTCTCCCATCTTACGTTCTTTCACAAGTGATTTAGCCAACAAAATTTATTCTTTTAGGACTATAAAGAAAGCACCAAATTCCTTTCTATTTTACCAAGAAAACATTAAGGATTTTTGCGTTTTTGCCTCTTCCAAGCTTTCACTTATTTGATGTAAGTGATGAGGCACAATCTCTTTTAGAAACATAATTTTAATTGCTGTGTTTGTGCTTCCTTCAAGCTTTCACTAAGTGATGAGGCACAATTTCTTTAAAAAACACAATTTTAATGGTTATTATTATTTATAACTTTTATGTTAGATTTACTTTTAGTCATAATTATTAGATTTATTATTAGTTAATTGTACATTAATAGTTATTGATGATTTGTTTTATTTCAACAAGGTATTTTATTTTTGTTTACTCTTATAGTTTCTACTACTTATTTATTATACTCCAGTTTTATAACAGTGTAGTACCAAATTTTGGAACCTTTAAACCTTAAATTTGTCGTCTTACTAGTTTGATGTCTAGTTCGACTTTTAAAACATTGCCTATAACCATCAGATTGATCCTGTTGGCAGCCTCTCTTGGTCATTGCATGCATGGGCTTTGGGACACTGCTGTAGATCATGAAAATTTATTATTTGGCATAGGAAATTTATTGTGTATCCAATCTAGGATTATTTTGTATATCTTAATGGTAGAATTGTCTAGGTACTATTTAAGAATATTTTATTACTCTATTATGGAATATTATTGGCTCAATCTGGCAAATAGTATACCTCAGTATCCTTGTAGTCTTTGTGCGTGGAAGTAGTCAAACCAATTGAAAGCCTTGTGTTTCTTCTTCTCATGTCTCCTTTGCTTTTCTATTTTTGTCTTTATATAGTATCAATGCTAATTTAGCAAATATGAACAGGAAGAGTTGAAATTGATTGGTGTGACGGATATTTTATGAATAAGAAAGTTGGTTGTGAGGTACTCATCACTATGCATTTGTAGGCGGTGATGATGCCTGGATTTTTTTCTCTTTTACTGTAAACATTATAGGTTTTTCTTGACGAATGCTGAGGTCAGGAAGTTTGAAGAGACCTTCATATTGGAAATTGAATGTGTAATCCACTGGCATCACTGCCAGGGATACCGTTTTGGTTTAGGAACATTTTTTGATATTTGATTCTATAGCCTGAAATCGATTATAATTACATTTTGAATAGAATATTGGATGTGGTCGTTAGCTTGCTTTTTTTTTATAAAAAAAATAGAATATTGGCTGTGGTAGTTAGCTTGTTTTTTTTTAATCTCCTTTTTTATTTGATTGTTATGCAACGGGATCCCATTGGTTTCTCTTATTCAGGTTGAGCACTTTCTGGGGATTAAACGCAAGGCTGAGCCTGGGAACTCCAGCGCACCAAAGAAGCCTAAAACTTGAAGTTTTATGATGATTTTTGGCTGGTAAAGAAGGGAGCGCATTGAATATTAAGTGGAGAATTATGAAATAAGTTCTCTGATTCATCCGACCGGACTTTAATTTTATCACCATCTGTGGTCTAATAGGATATTGCCAAATTTATAGGTGTTGTATCTCGTGATTGTAAGCCAGATAAACGGCATCATATCCGTTTGTCCTCTCCAAAGCTTTGACAAAGATGATTGATGCATATTACGATGATATTACTCGATGAGGGGAAATTTGAGCTCAAAATAATGAATGCCATTGTTCTAGAGTCAGCAAAGCTGCCAAAATCCGAGTTAGTAATTCCGTTTCTTTTGCTTGGTTTTTATTTTTTCCGACGGTTCATAGTGGAGAAGAGATGATATTTGAAGCCAGTAAAATTTGACAAATTGATTCTCAATTTATTGGTAGATTCAATTAAATTATGTGCCCGTTTCATCTATAGAAGCTAGCCACATATCAAGTGTTATATTCGACGATTGTTTTCTTGCGTATGGTTTAAGAGCAAATAAGTAGGGAAAGAAAAGCTGCTTTATGTGAGGAAAGGGTTTGAAAAATGTTGTCAATATCGGGTCTCTTACTACAATCGAAAAATTATCAAAGTAAACGGTAAGTCGGAAATCTTTCGGGAAGATTGCAAAAAATCAACATGAGCCTTAGTAACTCGTTTAATATTTTACTATTTTAGTACAGCTTTGTTCGTACAAAGCATACAGGTTGACCAGAATTGCCATCATCCAAACTATCCCGTAAAACCATTATTTGCTTAACTTAGTTCCAGTTAATTGCAGGTGTACGATTGCTCCCTCCTACTCCCACCATTAATCAACATTTATTACCTGGATGGTGCAAGAGAGAAACCATTAACAAGCGTTGTTGAGGTACTACAACCCACATCCAAAATTTTCTTATTGAATTGCCCCTTCTGCCTCAAAAGAATGCTTATAATCTTCATAACTAATTGAAACATAGTGCAAAACAGTGTTATCAACAGTTGAAAATTGTTCTGGGCATCAACACTTTCTAATCATTAGACAATCTTTTGGTTTCGCCTTGTACTCATCACACAATCAGTTGATGAATGTTGGAGATTTTAATACTTCAGGTGAAGTGGAAGCAAACTTAAGTCTAAGCATGAATCTTTGAAGACTCGCCTACAGCCTCTTCCATTCTTGTGTAACACTGATAGCAGATTGGTCTCAGAACTCCAAATACAGGAAGATCAGCTAAATTTGGTTTTGAACCCTTGAAACCATAAGAACATAAATAAGTAGTTTGGTCCCCATGCCAATTTCTGCAAGATTTTCAACACTTTAATTTTATCTCAAGGAGCAAGCTTAAGGCCAGATGTCCGAATTCTCCGTGAACTCAGCTCTGGACCTTACAGGTAATATAATGTTACCATATTCTTTAGAGTGATGGTCATTACTGCAAAGCTTCCAAACTTGATGCCAAATTCCATTCATTATTTGTTAGTTTAGATTAACAATTGCTTACCCTTAACATTGTGGTCCCGAGTTTCAATCATACCAAAAAGGAAAAAATAGAAAAATTCTTATGTGAATTATATGATTAGACATTACAAACCAAGTTAATCTAAGATGGCTTTGCATACGACTGCATGACAGCTAAAAATTAATCCTTCGTAACAACAAACACCTTCTGTAACCAATATATAGTAAGAATATTGTGACAATTATCACGCAGTCTTATTGATGCAAACGATATTAGAATTTATAAAAGAAATAAAAAAGGACAAATCAGTCAACCGCAAGCTTTT
>JANQAP020000210.1:62942-75513 GCA_026874005.2 Erythroxylum coriaceum | reverse complement strand
AATGGACTTCGTCTGTGTAACCCAAGACAATCGTCTGTGTTACTGTTCACAGACGAATGAACTTCGTCTGTGCTACTATTCACAGACGAATGGACTTTGTCTGTGTAACACAAGACAATCGTCTGTGTCACTGTTCACAGACGAATGCACTTCGTCTGTGTTGCACAAGGCATCGTCTGTGTCACTGTTCACAGACGATGGACTTCGTCTGAGTAACACAAGACATCGTCTGTGTCACTATTCACAGACTTCAGACGATAATTCTCAGTTGATAAAAGGTCAACCCAGAAGATAAAAAGCAACCAAAGAGGATAGAACATAGAAGATTGATAAAGGACTAAGGAAATATAAGAAAGAGTTAAGAAGTACTGGAGTGAAGTGCATCTTCTATGTTCCTATTCACCCCTTTATCTTTTGTCCCACTGTTGACTCCTCAAGAGTTAGATTCGACCTTCGGGGTCTTTAGGGAAGTTATAGAGCTTGAAATTCTCTTTCAAACCATATGGAGAATACCCTGAACCGATTACGTTAAAGAAAGTTATGAGGATTAAAAGATATCGTCTGTGTTTCCCAGACCTCGTCTGTGACTCAGTTCACGCTATCGTCTGGGTCACTGTTTACGCGCATCTTCTGTCCCAATTTCGACCCTTTAGAAGACAAAGTTGGTCTTTGAGGTCTTCAGGAAAATTGTAGTTCTTGAAGCCCTCTTTCAATCTAACCAAAGAAACCCTGGTTTGAATACTTAAAAGAGAAGTTATACTAAGAGCCCCGAAGCAAGTATAAGTGTGAAGTGAGGACTCAACCACGCTGATAATTAAAGGATTCAGGTTGAAAGGTAGGAATGGATTAGTCAACTATTCTAGGAGCTGAGCTGAGACTAATAAAGAGGAGTTTTGAGAAGATAATCCGAAAGTGATTAAGGCGTTATCTCTGGAAGATAACTTACGTAGTAAGATATTTTGCATGCATGAAAGTAACAAGTATGGTATCAGAGTAAGTAACCAAGCAAGAGTTAGGCTCCGAACTCGGGGTCTAACAGATATGGTATCAGAGCAAGCATAAATAATCAAGCAAGCACGAACAAGGGTCAGACTCTGGTAACGGGGTCTGACAGAGAGGGTGGCAACAAAGAGGGATTATTCATCTTTCATTTGCTCTTCATTCTTCATTCAATACACACAATCATTCGGCTAGAACAAAAGGAGATAGAGAGAAGTGTGGAGGCGAAGAAGCAGAGAGCTTCAGCTGAGAAGAAGGAAGGAGAAGAATAGAAAAAAGGGGTAGGCAGTGTGATTAGTCGGTCGTTTTGGGTGAATATCAACTAGAAGTAGAGGGTGAGAGCTAATGTGGAAAGCTTAAGAGTGGTAGGAGCAACTCCCTCACCCATTATTGTTTTCTCTTTTTGTTTACTATTTCTTCTTGTTTTCCTACATTTACTTCTCTGTTATAATCTTATGCACTGTTATGCTTAATCGACCCATACTCTGTTAGCTTTTGATATTTTATTTAGGTTATCTACTTGATTTGTTACTTTAACACTTCTCTTATACTGATTAAGATGGGATTGAAGTGTTTAAAGATGATGAATCTTGTGATTTTTGTGATGGACTTATCTCTTTTTTTTAGGATTAATGTAGCTATTTTAGTTAAATATACATGATTAAGGGATAGTATTGTTGTCTTAGGTTTGCTATAGTTTATGAACTGAATGGATGTAATAACATGATCAAACTTTGCATCATTTTAATATTAAACGAAGGACTGAGAGGAGAAGTTTAATATGGAACAAGAAACTATAGACGCTTAGGTTAAGAATTAGAAATATATAACCTAAGTGGTAGTTAGTAGTTGGGTTTCCATAATTAACTAGGGTGATAACTTATCGAATACGAAAGTTGGATTAGTTAATTATTCGAATTAATCTTAAGGTAAACTGTTAATTTCGGTAAAACAACTGTCCAATCATTTATCATTAATCATGTATAGGAGATTAAATTAGTGAAATTAATTCTCAAGAGTTTTTCACTTTGATTTCTACTCGTTTTTGGTTCTGGTCGATTCAGTTTACTTTTCAGACTAATTTGCGATTTTCCTTAAATTCTTAACTCAAAAAATTGGGATAGAATGTTTGGGATTGCATTTGACTAAGGTTTTACCAATTTGATCGGTCCCAAAAATACCCCCAAACCCTAAAACAGATAAAAAACTCGCGCCTAGGAAGTGTCTGTCACGATTGTGACATGAGAGTGAGAATCGCGAAATGGAAGTCACGATCATGACATTGCCCATGTAGCCCCAAACATGTCCATCATCATTGTTCTTCAATTGTCTAATTTCTAACACTAATAAACATATCAAACGCCTCAAGAAATATAAAATTAAAATTGAAATCATACTCTAAATGACACAAACACTTATATTAACACAATCATAAGCCTATACATACGATAAAAATATAAAACACCTAAAAACACACTACAACTCCTATCAAAACATAATATAAACTATACCTATCAAACCATAAGATTTAATTTTGGTGGGATAAGGATTAGGAGTTGACATCAAAGATAAGGGCTGGAAGTTAGATTGTATTAGGATTCCTTATTAGATAGGAAGTCATAAGTTAAATATGTTATTCTATTTTAGATATGTTATCCTAGTTATTTCGGACTTATAGAATTTTATAAGAATAGGATTTAAATTTCTTAGGAACTCTTTCCTATTAGAATAAGGGTTCTAAAAACTTCTCTATAAATTTATGTATTTTTAACCCTTCAAGGATAAATGATACCTAAAATTTTTCTACGAACTTGAGTTTTCCACTAAAAGGAGAGATGCTTTATTCTAAGAGATGCTTGATTCCTAGTTTCCTAGATTCCTACCCTCCACTATTTATGATCCTCACTAAATTTTGACAAGCCTAACCTAAACTCCAACCATCTTAAACCTAAATTCTAGTCATATTAACCCTTAACATTTTAAGGCTAAATTTTTAGCAAAACCTTAATATTTTAAGCCTAAATTTTTAGCAATCAAACCTTAAGTACTAGAAGAACTTGAACAAAAGGCATGCCATATGGAGTGAATTTTTGGAGAAATTTAATTTTTTTATTAAACATTGGGTAGGAGTTGAGAATAAGGCAGTAGATGCATTAAGTAGAAAAAGCCATTTGCTTAACATTTTGGGGTAAAATTTATAGGGTTAGAAAAATGAAAAAAGAATATGTTTCAAATCAAGATTTTAGAATAATTTATTCAGAAAATGTAGCAAGGAAAAGAGACTAACACTTTCCTTTTGTGATCTATGATGACTAACTTTTCAAAGAAAATCGACTTTGCCTACCTAATACTTCTATAAGGGAGTAGGTCATTTGAGAATTATATAGAGGATGGGCAATAAGACACTTTTGAAGAAATAAAACCATAGTAACAGTTGAAGATCGTTTTTATTGGACCTTTTTAAAATGGAAAATATCTAAGGTTATATGGCAATGTTGAACATGTTAATTAGCTAAAGGAAAGAAATAAAATTCTGGATTATATACACCATTTCCTGTGCATCATAAACTATGGCAAGATATAAGTATGGATTTTGTCTTGAGAATTTCTAAAAATATAAGAGATTATGATTTTATTTTTATGGTGGTGGATAGGTTTTCCAAGATGAGTCATTTCATTCCATGTTCAGACGCTTATGATATTGTCCACGTTGCTAAACTCTTCCTAAAAAAGGTTGTAAGTCTTTATGCATTACCTTCAACTATGATCTTTAATCATGATATGAAGTTTATGAGTTATTTTTTGAGAACTTTATGGATAATATTTAACACTAAATTTTAATTTTCAAGTTCTTCCCCAAACTAATGGACAAATAGAGTTGGTAAATAGAAGCTTGGCAAACTTGTTAAGATATTTGGTTAGAGATAATGTGAAAAATTAGGACCTAATTCTTCCTTTGGCAGAATTTGCATACAAGAACTCTATAAATAAGTCATAAGAGTCCTTTTGAGATATTCTCAGGAGTTCAACCAAGGATGTATGTTGACATGCTTCCTTTATCAAAAATAACACTAGTTAATGATGAAGTTGAAGATGTTGTATAACACATAAGGGACATCTTTGGTGAGGTACAACGAAAGATTTAAGAATTAAGTTGTCATCAAAGATAAGGGTTGAAATTAAGATCGAGTTAGGATTCCTTATTAGATAGGAAGTAGTAATAAGTTAAATACGTTATTTTATTTTAGATATGTTATCCTAGTTTTTTAAGACTTGCAAAATTTATTTAAATTTTTTAGGAACCCTTTCCTATTAGAATAAGATTTCTAAAATCTTCTTTATAAATATGTGTATATTCGGTCCTTTAAGAATAAACAATCTTGCAATTTTGCTATAAACTTGAGTTTTCAAATAAAAGGTATGATACTTTCTTTTAAGAGTGATTCGTAGATCCTAGAAGTGATTCCTAATTTCCTACCCTCCATTGTTTGTCCTGCGCGTAAAATTTCAATAAACCTAACCTAAATTTTAGTCATCTTAAACCTAAATCTCAATCATATTATACCCTGAAATTCTAAGCCAAAATTTCCAGCAATTAAACCCTAAAAACTCAACTATACTAAATCTAAAATTCTAGCACTTCTAGCTAAAATTTAGATCTAAACTTGATATTCCAAGAGCCTAATATTAGCCATATTTCCTTATTTTGTGATTTTTAGCTATTAGTTAATATTTCTTTTATTTGTCTACATCATTTAGACTATTCATTCATGATCTCATTACTTCAAATATTTACAAATGATATGTTGAGCATGACTTATTGGCTAATTTTATGACGAACTCTTCCATTTTAACATCTATAATATTTTTTTCAAACTTCGGTACGACAATGCATTTGAATTAGTTTGCTAGATTTTTAACAAATATTATCCCCTTTTCATTTGATTCCCATGTAACTTGCATTGCCAATTCTTATCTTTGACTTCAACTTTTATCAATCGATTTATCAATATTCCATATGACATATGCAACATAAATCAATAACTCACCCATCGTTATTATTATTATTAATATAAGAAGATAATGTCATTGTAGTGAATAGGATCTTCCCCTTTTTTAATATTTTCGAATTACATTTATTTGTTGAGATGACTCTAAGTTTGTCATTACCTTACAAATTCTTCTTTCAATGTGTCCAAAGCATTTTTATTTTTTTGTTTTAGGAATTATGATTCTTGTGAAAATAATGTGGGGCTGTGTTATCATTGAATAAAGACTTGTTTTTCTTAACAAATTCTTCACTATAAAACATTGTTTGAGTTAGAATTGAATGTGCAAGCCACTACTAATACCTTGATTGATGTGAAGAACGAAAAGTTGAGCACGACTGTTTTGGGAGAAACGGTAGACTTTTCAATCTACCGTTTTATGGTTCATTGTTTTGTATTATTTTAAATGCTCAATTTGTGTTGTGGATTTAAACTGCGATTTTCCTTTTTCCTACCCCCATCCTAACCCCCATTACAACCAAAATAAAGACATTCAGATTGATGTTTATGTTTGATATGAGTGGTGGAGATTGGATTAGTAAGCAAGCTTATGGTAGATGCCTTACATGAAATGAATGATGAGTGAATATACCCTACCTTCCAATGCTTGAGAGGATGGAGAGTGGAGTGAGTATCTGTCATACTTGTTAATGACTCTTTGAATTGAAGTGCTTGTTGTTTTTGGCTAAATATGCAAAGAATAACTTGTTCATAGAGTATTATAAGTTTCAAGTTCTTAAGCGGTGTTTATTAAAATGATCATTGATATCTTTGACTATTAATTGGGAAAATTGTTGTTTCCATTGGGAAAATTGTTGTTTCCATTGTTTGTTCTTGTATAGACTATTGTTCTTTATTTTGTTTAAGGACAAGCATAGTTTAAGTGTAAGGAAATTGTTGTGTCTATTTTCTATTACTTTTAATTTCTTTCATATCTTGATTTTGGTCATAAATCTTTGATTTTTTTCCAAATGTGAGATAGATTGAGTGAAATTAGTATGGATGTTGCATGAATTTTAATCGGATTATTTTGTGAATGTGGCATGAACTAAACAAGAATTATTGTGCACATAAGTCACATTTACATGCACAGTCGTGCATGTGCAAATCACAGTCGTGACTTACACGCACAACCATACATGTGTAAGTCATAGTCATGACCCTCTTCATTTTCCCATAATTGTTTTAGTTATTAGGTGGCAATTGTAGAGATTGAGAGCATAAAACCTATACCTAGAAGCATACTACAAATAGAAGGAGAGGGTGGCTGCGAAGAGGGATTATTCATCTTTCATTCACTCTTCACTCTTCACTCAACACACACACTCATTCAGCTGGAAAAAAAGGAGATACAGAGAAGTGTAGAGGTGAAGAAGCAGAGAGCTTTAGCTAAGAAGAAGGAAGGAGAAGAATAGCAGAAAGGGGTAGGTAGCGTGATCAGTCGATCGTTTTAGGTGAACATCAACTAGAAGCAGAGGGTGAGAGCTAATGCGGAAAGCTTGAGAGTGGCAAAAGCAACTCCCTCACCAGTTATTGTTTTCTCTTTCTATTTACTATTTCTTGTTGTTTTGCTACATTTACTTCTCTGTTATAAACTCATGCCCTGTTATGCTTAACCGACCCATACTCTGTTAGCTTTTGATAGTTTATTTGGGTTATTTACTTTGTTTGTTACTTTAATACTTCTCTTATACTGATTAAGATGGGATTGAAGTGTTTAAAGATGATGAATCTTATGATTTTTGTGATGGGCTGATCTCTTTTCTTGAGGATTAATGTAGCTATTTTAGTCAAATATGCATGATTAAGGGATTTTGTTGTTGCCTTAGTTTTGCTCTAGTTTTTGAACTAAATGGATGTAATAACATGATCAAACTTTGCATCATTTTAGTATTAAACGAAGGACTGAGAGGAGAAGTTTGATATGAAACGAGAAACTATAGACGCTTAGGTTAAGAATTAGAAATATATAACCTAAGTGGTAATTAGTAGTTGGGTTTCCATAGTTAATTCAGGTGATAACTTGTTGAATACGAAAGTTAGATTAGTTAATTATTCAAGTTGATCTTAAGGCCAAAACTGTTAATTTCGATAAGAAAATCGTCCAATCATTTACCCTTATTCATGCATAGGAGAACAAATTAGTGAAATTAATTCTCAAGAGTTTTCCACTTCAATTTCTACTTGTTTTTGCTTTCGGTCGATTCAGTTTACTTTTAGACTAAATTGTGATTTTCCTTAAATCCTTAACTTAACAAATTGGGATAGAATGTTTAGGATTGCATTTGACTAAGGTTTTACCACTTTGATCGGTTCCAAAAATACCCCCAAACCTTAAAACAAATAAAAAAACTCGCGCCTAGGAAGTGTCTATCACGATCGTGACATGGGAGTGACGATCGTGAAATGGCAGTCACAATCATAACATTGCCCATATAGCCCCATACATGTCCATCATCATTGTTCTTGAATTATCTGATTTCTAACACTAACAAAACACATCAAACAACTCAAGAAACATAAAATTAAGATTGAAATCATGCTCTAAATCATATTAACACAATTCTAAGCCTATACATACTATAAAAATCTAATAAACACCTAAAAACACACTAAAACGCTTATCAAAACATAATATAAACCATACCTATCAAACCATAAGATTTGATTTGGTGGGATAAGGATTAGGAGTTGACATCAAAGATAAGGGCTGAAAGTTAGATTGTATTGGGATTCCTTATTAGATAGGAAGTAGTAGTAAGTTAAATATGTTATTATATTTTAGATATGTTATCCTAGTTATTTAGAACTTATAGAATTTTATTAGAATAGGATTTAAATTTCTTAGGAACTCTTTCCTATTAGAATAAGGGTTCTAAAAACTGCTTTATAAATTTATGTATATTTAACCCTTCAAGGATAAACGATTCCTAAAATTTTTCTACGAACTTGAGTTTTCCACTAGAAGGCGAGATGCTTTATTCTAAGAGTGATTCCTAGTTTCTTAGATTCCTACCCTCCACTATTTATGATCCTCACTAAATTCTGACAAACCTAACCTAAACTCCAACCATCTTAAACCTAAATTCTAGTCATATTAAACCTTAATATTTTAAGCCTAAATTTTTAGCAAAACCTTAATATTTTAAGCCTAAATTTTTAACAATCAAACCTTAAAAATCCATCTATACCAAATCTAGTACTTCATCACTCCTAGCCAAAATCTAGACCTAAAACTTGATATTCCAGTAGCCTAATATCAGCCTTATTTCCTAACTGTAATTTTGAACTACTAGTTAATACTTATCCTATTTGTCTTACATCAATTTGGTATTAGAACGTTGGCTCATAATGGCAAAATGTAACAAAAGGGCATATATTCAGAGACCAAGAGCGAGATGAAATACTTTTAGGAGTTAAAGAAAGATTGGGCATTAATAACCCTCGACCATAAGGTGCTCTAAAAACTAGCCCAGAACATAACGATACTTGACCTATGGTAAGGAATTTTATGCAGTAGTACGTGCTTTTTACAATTGGCATCATTATCTCTCATACAAGGAGTTTATTTTATAGTTGTACCATGAATCTCTTAAATACTTTAAGTCCCATAAAAACTTGAACAAAAGGCATGCCATATGGAGTGAATTTTTAGAGAAATTTAATTTTGTTATTAAACAATGGATAGGAGTTGAGAATAAGAAAGTAGATGCATTAAGTAGAAAGAGCCATTTGCTTAACATTTTGGTGGTAAAATTTAGAAAAATAAAAAGAGAATATGTTTTAGATCAAGATTTTAGAATAATTTATTTAGAAAATGCAGCAGGGAAAAGAGACCAACACTTTCCTTTTGTGATCCATGATGACTACCTTTTCAAAGAAAATCGACTTTGCCTATCCAATACTTCTATAAAGGAGTAGGTCATTTGAGAATTATATAGAGGATGGGCAATAAGACACTTTGGAAGAAATAAAACAATAGTAATGGCTCAAGATCATTTTTATTGGACCTTTTTAAAGTGAAGAATATCTAAGGTCATATGGCAATGTCGAATATGTTAATTAGCTAAAGGAAAGAAATAAAATTCTAGATTATATACACCATTTCTTGTGCATCATAAACTATGGCAAGATATAAGTATGGATTTTGTCTTGAGAATTTCTAAAAATATAAGAGATTATGATTTTATTTTTATAGTGGTGGATAGGTTTTCCAAGATGAGTCATTTCATTCCATGTTCAAACACTTATGATATTGTCCATATTGCTAAACTTTTCCTTAAAAAGGTTGTAAGTCTTTATGGATTACCTTCAACTACGATCTTTGATCGTGATATGAAGTTTATGAGTTATTTTTGGAGAACTTTAAGGAAAATATTAAACTCTAAACTTTAATTTTCAAGTTCTTTCCATCCCCAAACTAATGGACAAAGAGAGGTGGTAAATAGAAGCTTCGCAAACTTGTCAAGATATTTGGTTGGAGGTAATATGAAAAATTGGGACCTAATTCTTCCTTGGGTAGAATTTGCATACAAGATTTCTATAAATAAATCATAAGATTCCTCTTGAGATAGTCTCAGGAGTTAAACCAAAGAAGTATGTTGACATGCTTCCTTTACGAAAAATAACACGAGTTAGTGTTGAAGTTGAAGATGTTGTACAACAAATGAGGGACATCTTTGGTGAGTTACAATGAAAGATTTAAGAATTAAGTTGACTTCAAAGATAAGGGTTGAAATTAAGATCGAGTTAGGATTCCTTATTAGATTGGAAGTAGTAATAAGTTAAATACGTTATTTTATTTTAGATATGTTATCTTAGTTGTTTAAGACTTGTAAAATCTTTATTAGAATAGCATTTAAATTTGTTAGGAACCCTTTTCCTATCAGAATAAGAGTTCTAAAATTTTCTTTATAAATATGTGTATATTAGGTCCTTTAAGGACAAACAATCCTGCAATTTTTCTATAAACTTGAGTTTTCGACTAAAAGGTTGATACTTTCTTCTAGGAGTAATTTGTAGACCTTGGAAGTGATTCCTAATTTCCTACCCTCCATTGTTTGTCCTGCTCATAAAATTTCAATAAACCTAACCTAAATTTTAGTCATCTTAAACCTAAATCTCAGTCATATTATACCCTGAAATTCTAATCCAAAATTTCCAGCAATCAAACCCTAGAAACTCAACTATACTAAATCTAAAATTCTAGCACTTCTAGCCAAAATTTTCTAGCCAAAATTTAGACCTAAACTTGATATTCCAAGAGCCTAATATTAGCCATATTTCCTTATTTTGTGATTTTTAGCCATTAGTTAATATTTCTTTTATTTGTCTACATCATTTAGACTATTCATTCATGATCTCATTACTTCAAATATTTACAAATGATATGTTGAGCATGACTTATTGGCTAATTTTATGACGAACTCTTCCATTTTAACACCTATAATATTTTTGTCAAACTTCGGTACAACAATGCATTTGAATTAGTTTGTTAGATTTTTAACAAATATTATCCCCTTTTCATTTGATTCCCATGTATCTTGCTTTGCCAATTGTTATCTTTGACTTCAACTTTTATCAATCGATTTATCAATATTCCATATGACATATGCAACATAAATCAATAACTCACCCATCCTTATTATTATTATTATAATAAGAAGATAATGTCATTGTAGTGAATGAGATCTTCCCCTTTTTTAATATTGTCCAATTACATTTATTTGTTGAGATGACTCTAAGTTTGTCATTACCTTACAAATTCTTCTTTCCATGTGTCCAAAGCATCCTTATTTTTTTGTTTAACGAATTATGACTCTTGTGAAAATAATGTGGGGCTGTGTTATCATTGAACAAAGACTTGTTTTTCTTAACGAATTCTTCACTATAAAACATTGTTTGAGTTAGAATTGAATGTGCAAGCAATAGTGACGATTCTTCACTTCTATCGACTACAAGCCATAAACTATACGTCTTTTAAGTAGACTTTTATTTTGTTCGACTAAAATTGATAAATCTCTCCATACAATTAAGTATTAACATTAAAATTTTGATAGATGTTATAGTTTAGAGAAATCCTTATTAGTTTTTTTCTTCTCTTTACTTTATTTTTTAATTTTTACCCCTTAAAATCAACATGACTATAATATTAATCTTTCGATGTCTTGGACAACAAGAAAGATAAAACAATTGCCAAACCCCTCTCTTTTCTACGATTGTGACTGATACAATTTTAATATGTAAATGATTATTGAAATTAAATCATATCAGATGGTACGACAGGCTTCGTTCTTTGAACTGTCATCTACTGCAAGTTGGTTTATCAAACCATCGACATGATCGCTAAATCCAATATCTGAATTAATTAATGACAAATTTGTTAAAATAACAATAACATATCTTGGAAGGATACAATAATGAGGTGGTCCTGGGTTCTCATGACAAGTACAAAATGGTGGAATTTATTGAAGTATACTGACTCCATACGCGTCCTTCCTGTTGATAAATCCTTCATTTGTATATTATTTTAATTGATCCCTCTCTTGATCTGACTTCATAAATGAGTTCCATGATTGATGAGTGCTTATAAATGCTCACATTTCGTATCGACTGTTTGTCCGTAGAGAAGTTCTCTGTTAGGATAGGCAAGCCAAAATGCGGCAAAGCACATTAAGCAAGGCATATCCGATGAATGGTGGAAATGGTCTCTACAGCTACAGAAAAAACTCTGCCTACCAGGTAGCCCTATTCAGCTAATGCTTTCATTGCAGACTGAGTTTGGCATATAGAAAGAGGAGATCTTGTCTTATTTGAGACCTATTAGCATTAGATGACTTATTTGAGGGCTTTTGGTGATCGTTATTATTATGTAAGGAAAATTTTATTTCATAAAAATAATAATTTTTAGTACAGATTATCCACTGATATTACAATTCATCATTGATCACTAATAGGTAATATATACCAATCAACAATCACATCGCTTTTTCTATCTTATTTACCCCCTAACGAAGCTATTGCAAAGGACAATTAGTAATTATTGATACCCAATCACATAACTATTTCTGTCATAATTATCCTCTAACGGAGCCTTTGCAAAGGACACGCTCGAATTGTATTCTAAATTACTTGATAAGTACTTTTAACTCCAATATTATTTGCCTATTGATACACAAACCATGTGGGATAACTCAAGTCGGTGCAAGGTTCACTGTCATTGTCCTTAACAGCATAGAACTAAGCTCTACAATAGAATACGTTAGGTACATGCTGCTTAACATTCATGCAAGTTATATACAATGGTTTTGCAGGGAAAAGCTATAGACTCTATTAAAAAGCTTATCGATGATTCAATTGCCAAAGATCTTCACATTGAAGAGCTCTCATCGAACATATATGTAGTCGCAGATATGGGTTGCTCTGTTGGACCTAACACATTTTCTGTAATTCAAAACATAGTAGAAGCTGTGGAAAGAAAGTGTCAATGCAGAGGACTTAGTTCAGGGTTTCTTGAATTCCAA
>JANQAP020000210.1:47523-62323 GCA_026874005.2 Erythroxylum coriaceum | reverse complement strand
CCAATCAATTTGCCAAGGACATGGAATCATTTTTGTGTGCCAGAGCACAAGAAATCATGGGTGGAGGATTGGTTATGCTAATGGTTCCAGGACGCGAAACTGGATGCGTTCTTTCTCAAGTTTGTGCAATTATCTCTTTCAACTTGCTGGGATCTTGCCTCATGGATATGGTCAGGAAGGTCAGCCATCTTTAAAATATTTCCCCCTTTTCCAATACTAAAGAAGCCATAGAAATTGCTTCTTGACATCCAATTAATATTTCTAGATTACCAGAAAAGCATAAACTTCGATCCACAGGCTTTAGTTTCTACTGTTTGTTTGTTTCATGAACTTAATTTCGCAATGGTGTTTCCTAGATGTGCTTATTTTCTTTCAAGCTAGGTTGCAGGTTCTTGGAGATTTTTTAACCATCACCATACTTCTTAATGTGTAACTGACGCCAATAAGTATACTTACACTGAGGCAGGGAATATTAAGTGAAGAGAAAGTGGATTCGTTTAATATCCCACTGTATTTTGCCTCTCCACCGGAACTGGAATTAGCTGTGGAACGAAATGGATGCTTCAGCATAGAAAAGATAGAGTGTCTAGTCGAAGAGAAAACACAACTGAGTGTCCATGAGAAATCCAAAATAGTATCATTTACAACAAGGGCTGGCTTAGAGATACTTTTGGAAGAGCACTTCGGGCAAGAGATAATGGATGAACTATTTGAATCCCTAGTCGAAAGACTCGAGAACTCCTCATTCTTTGATGTGGGGGATGTATACAATTTGTTTGTGTTACTTAAACGCAAACCAAAAGATCAGAAGAAGCTGCAGACCTGATGGTAAACGTCTCTTTCTTTAAAAGGTTCAAATGGTAGCTTGCTTATCACCTTGTAGAGGATGTGGGGGGAAAGAAAATAATGAATCGTAGTTCAAGTTCCAAGCATGGAAAATAATAACTCTGGAGTGTAAGCATGAAATTATTTAAAGTAACGGAGAATTTAATGCAATAGGAGTCCGCCCCGTAGTTCTATGAGCTTGTCTTATTTGCAATGATTTATTTGTGTAGTTTGACATTGCTATCTACTATCTACTATGTACTAGTACTTATGTGATATTTAACAAGAAATAATGTTAGTGAGCTAATCAAGAAATTATTTTACTACTATTTATTTATTTTTTTTCTTAGGAGGAGAGTTGTGGTTCCAATACTGTGCATGTTAATTTTTTTTATCACAATAAGTAAGTCCTAAGACATTTATTATAAAATATTTGTAAAATATAAGACAAATATAGCAATTAACATGATCCAACTTGGGTGATATTTGTTTAGAGTTAAAGATCACATAACGAGGAGAGAAGAAGTGCTTGAAAAGAACAAAGAACATGATCGTCCAAATTGCAGTGTTAATTTATTTTAGTTATTGCTTATTTAGTGTGTAATATATACTGATTTGTGAATACCCTACCAAAGCACAAGCAGTACCATGCATCAAGACATTTCAATAGTATGAGTGAGTCAAAAAATATCATGTCTCGACACAAAATATACTATAACATAATATATTTAATGATAATCTTATGCACGAAAAATATTATTAGCGACTAAGAGTTTGTACAGCCTATATTTTAAAAAGGGAATACCATGAATAAGTATAAACAATATCATGGGTCAATGCAAAATATAATAAAATACTATACAAACAATACCATGTATACATACAAAAATATTATTCATCATTATAGATAAGTAATACATACACTTTAAAATCAATATATCATGACTAATTATAAAAAACACAATGCCTCAATACAAACTATACTATAATACTACATACACAATACTATGCCTATGTAATATAACTCATTCTATCATTTATTATATATAAATAATACCTACATTTTAGAATAGAAATACCATGAATGAGTGCAAAAAGTTGTTAGAAAATTAACCACAATCGAGTCACAAATGCAGAAAAATAATATTTTACAATTTCTTGATTTGAGTAACTTGAAAAACTTAAATTGTAAATAAGAAATTAAATTGTACCTGATTCAAATTCCTACAAAAAGTTCTTCTCAATTTGTCGACCATAAGCTATAAAGGTATATAACCTCTAATGGTATCCATAAAGTAGAGAAAAAACGTATCTTTTAAGGAAAAAAAGGTTGGATTGCTAGCTCCCTTATGCCTTCATCCTATATGCAAAGGAAGACAATGCAGTTTTTTTCATAATCATATTAAAGTTTAAATCTAATTATAATTATAATTTAATTTTAATAAAATCAAAGATCCCATATTTAATTCATATATTTTCTCAAACTTTATAATTAAAGCCACCATAATTTAAATTAATTTTATATTATATTCAAGTATTATTAACTGAGCCATCATGAATAAAATAAGTTATAAGTAGCATTAAACTATCATAGTTCACATGACGGAGGTATTACCCTGGTTCGATGTTGCGTGGAAATCTATATCGGTCCCCAAAGTTGCATTTTTTACCTGGATGGTGATTAAAAATCGATTAAGAACAAAAGATCGACGGTTTGGAGGATTTGACCCTATTTGCGTCCTTTGTAAGCAAATGAATGAGAGCATAAATCATCTTTTCTTTGAATGTCAATATAGCAAAGCAATATGGAGCAGGCTGACAGTGATGTTGCAACTACCTTGGTACACTTTTGAGTGGATGGAAACTTTGAATCTAATCATCAGGTGTGCAAAATATGGTCAACGTAATGGTGTGATTATTAAGTCTGCCTTTCATATTCTCATTTACTCTGTATAGAGAGAACCAAATAGAAGAATTTATAAAAATATGGAAGTGAGTCATCAACAGCTTGCATAATGTATTGTGAATTGGGTCCGAGCAGCCATTATTGTTAATGACAAACAAGGATTAGTTACTTATAAAGTAAAACAACAATGGTCGTTGTAATGTTTTATGCTGTAATTCATCTATAAATCTATAGTGCAATAGTTCCCTAGTTTTGGCATCGCTAGTATGATTCTTTGTAAGGAGTTATGAAATAGCATTTGGTAAGATAATATAATTTCAATTTTAAATTTCAAAAAAATATAATAGTTACCACATTAGATACTTTGGTAATATTAAGTCTAATGATCAATTATACAACCATCATAATAAGGAAATCTATAAACACATAAGTAATATTCCATTTAAGATCCTGATAATTAGTTTTTAATCTTCCATCAATATCCCATCTTGATAAAACTACAACTAGGAATAATTTAGGAATAATATATAAATGCAAATTGAATCTCAGAATTATAATTTCATCATAACTTTTGTTACATAGTAAATATTATTTAGCATTAAAAATATCAAATGTAATCATCAAAATATATAAAGATGAAGAATGACTTTATTAATTAAGATAATAGTTATATATATAAAATTACAACCAACCAATTATCTGCAAGGGCATAAACTAATAATCTCCCACTTGTACCAAAGCTAATTTCCTACGTGTCTATACCAATTATGTCTTTTTTTTAGACAATGATTTGCTGAGATTGTTTACCAGATTCTCATCAGTGAAACCCATTCTAATTTTATGCATTTTCACTCTACTATCTCCCTAACCAAGTGAAACTTCTTGAGTATATTTTTAATCTTTAATGAGACTTTAGTTTCTTTGCTTATGCAATAGCAATATTGTTGTCACAGTACAATACTATAGGTTAAAAAATTGTTAGGAACTACATAGGTTTAGAGATTAATTTCATGATTCAAACTGCTACTTTTGCCACCTCTAACACTAAAATTTACTTTATCTTGGGTATAAAATATGTAATGGTTAGTCATTTAGAACTTTTCTAACTTACTGCACTGCCAGTTATAATAAAGATGTACCATAATCGTGATTTGCTGTCATTAGGATCAAACTGAAAACTAGCTTCTAAATACCCTTAAACTCATAGTTTATCTCCTTATACTAAGAAAATATCTTTAGTCTTTCTCAAGTATGTCAAGATTTTTTTGTAGTCATCTAGTGATCTTCACCAGGATTAGCTTGGAATATTCTTGTTATACTCAAAACATAAGAGACATTTAGTCTAATACATAACATCACATATTTGATTAATCTAATTATGGAAACATATGGATCATAATCCATTTTGTCTCTATCTTCTTATCTATTTAGATAAATATTGATATAGGTAAGAATCCCCTCTTAAAATTCCTCATGCTAACCTTTTTAGCACTTTGTCAATGTACATGGGCTAAGATAAGCCAAAATACCTCTTTTATTTACCACTATAGATCTTTATTTCCAAAATATAGGATAATTCTCCCATATCCTTCATAGAGAAGTTCTTGGAAAACCAATTACATATTGAAGCATTGGTATGTTGTTTCCAATCAATAAAATATTATACAGATATAGTACTAAGAAGACGACTACACTCTTATTAACCTTTTTATAAAAATATAGTTCATCCATATTTTGATAAAGTCAAACTCTTTGGTTTTCTTATTAAAATATACATTCCAACTCCATTATTCATATTTAAGTCCATAAATAGACTTTTGTAACTTACATAATCTCTTAGGTTTCAAAAAGTTTAGGTTGTTTCATATAAACTTCCTTAAGTAAATTCCTATTGAGAAGTGTTCTTTTGACATCCATCTACCAAATTTCATATTCATGATATGTAACTATAGCTAACAAGACCCTAATGTACTTAAACGTAGCTACTAGTAAAAAGGTCACATCAAAATCAACTCCTTATTTTTATCTGTAACTTTTAGCTACCAGCCTTTGTTAATACAATCTTACATTACCATTCAAGCCAATTTTTCTCTTAAAACCTATTTTCATCTAATAGGTACAATACCATCAAGAGCATTCAACAAAATCCATACTTGGTTAGTGTATAAGGATTCCATTTAAGATCTCATGGCCTTATGCAATTTTAAAGAATCAATGTTTGATATTGTTTTCTTAAAAGTAGTAGATTCATCATCCATGAACGGTTTACTATCTTTCCCATTTTCAATATATAGACTAATCTAGTTGGGACAAATGTATTCGACAAGTGCATCACGAATTTTATGTCTGTTAAACCCTTATTTATACATTATATGTATCAAGTTTAGGTTTTTATTACGTTTAGATATGAATTTATGTTTCTATAACTTTTTTAAGTTCTACTTTTCTCCTACTACTTTCCTTGAAAATGAATTCTTTTTCTAGGAATGTAGCATGTCTTGAGACAAAACCTTTTGTTTAAAAGGATGGTAAAAATTAATATATAACACTTGCTTTCAAATACACAACAAAATTGTATTTATTTGACTTAGCTTAAAGCTTATAAGATGTTGTACGCTTCATGTAAACATCTCATACCTAAATCTTTAGTATGAAAATTTTAGTTTACTACCATTGCATATCTCATATAGACTTTTATCAACTGATCTAAATGGAATTCTATTCAAAAGGTAAGTAGTAATTTTAAGGGCATATCCCCAAAAGGAGAAAGGAAGGACTATATAATTAATTATGAAACATACCAATTCTAATAAAGTACAATTTCTTCTCTCAGACGTTCTATTATGTTGTGCAATTCTAAGAGGAATCCATTATAATCCCATTCTTTTCTAAGTAACTAAGAAATTTAGTCTTAGTACTCACCACCTTGATCAGATTTCTCAACCTCAAATATAAATTTGATGAACTTTTAAAATGATTCAAACCTTTGTTTTACTAAGTAAATATAACCATATCTTGAATGATTATTTGTGAATGTAATGAAGCATAAGTATCCACCTCTAGCACAAGTAGATATAGGGCAAAATAAGTATGAATGTATAAGATCTACTAACTTGCTGGAACACTCTTCCTTTTTTTCAGTCAATTATCTACAAACCAAGATTCACAAATTTTATATGATTTATAATTAAAAGGACCTAAATATCTTACTTTATGCCAATTTATTATTCTAGATCTATTGATATGACCTAACCAGAAATTCCATAAATAAGATGGATTTTAGTCACTTAGCTTTCTTTTCTTACAACTTATATTAAAGATTGGCGTTTCAAGATCTAATTCATATAAACCATTTATAAGCAATCCAGATACATAATAAACATCATCTTTATAAAAAGAACAACTTTTATTCTTAATAATAATAAATATAAATCAATTCAAATTCAAGTAATGAATAGAAATAATATTTCTAGTAGTAACATGAACATAATAAAAATTATTTGGTTTTAGTACCTAGCTAGAAGGCAGAGCTAAATAACAAGTTCTTATGGATAACAAAACAACCTTTGCTCTATTGCTAACTTATAGGTCCACTTTTCCTTTCTTTAGTGATTTACTCCTCATTAACATATGCACGTTATTAAAAATATGAAAACCACATCTAGTATCTAATACTCAAGAATGTGGAATAGAAGTAGAAAGATTGATATCATTCATAAAGATATTTAAAGAAGTAGCTTCTTTAAACTTCTTATCTTTAAGGCTAGCATGATAAGCTTTGTAATTCCTTTTCTAGTGTCCATCGACTCAACAATAAAAAATGTGTTTTTTTCATTATTTTTCTTGTTAACACATCCTTTTGGCTTCGTTAGTTTAGCAGAAGCCTTCTATTTCTTCTTATTCTTTTTATAATCTTTTTTCTTGCTCTTAGAAGTGATTCCCTAATATTTAGGAGTTTAGGCTATAACAAATCTATTTTATTTGTATGAATTTTATAAGGATTTGTTAAAACTCGAAATGAGAGACTATACTATCATATTAATGCTTAACTCATGGTCTATGACAAAACATAATTAGCTTAATTTTTACAAATCTATTTTATTTATATGAATTTTATAACGATTTGTTAAAACTCAAAATGAGAGACTATAGTATCATATTAATGCTTAACTCATGGTCTATGAAAAAACATAATTAGCTTAATTTTTAATATGGCTTCTAATTCTTGTTCTTATTCTTCTTATAACCTTTTTTCTTGCTCTTTGAAGATTCAATAACAATAATAGAACTACGATCATTCTTACAGCATCACTAATATTTAGGAGTTTAGGGAATAACACATCTATTTTATTTATATGAATTTCATAAGGAATTGTTAAAAACTCGAAATGAGAAAATATATTACCAAATTAATAATTAAGTCATGGTCTATGACAAAACCTAACTAGGTTTTGATATAATGCTTTGGATATTTGATATCTCTCCACCATAATTTGTGCATTAAACAACTCCTTGAGATGTAAAATTATAGTAGGAGCATCCATATTCGCATGTTGCCTCTGAAGCTCATGAGACATACTAGCCAACTTCATATAGTAGCTTATTCATCATCATTAATATGCTGATATCTCTCCCAAACCTTATCAGTTACATCCAAAATAGGCTATGGAAAAATACTAGTGTTAGGAATTTATAGTTTCTTTTCTTATTTGAGAACAATTCTAAAGCTACAAAATCAGTATGAGAAATTAGGGTTAGTAAGATTATTAGTATCCATAATGCCCCTTAGGGAAAAATTGATACTCATTTTATTTATTGACCAAAAGAAATAAGAGAGAAAGTATTATTTAATGCCACAAAACCAAACAAAATAAGGACTTTAATAAATATTTGGTTACTCCCATTTATTTTATTCAAAAAAGTAGCTCTCACTATTAAAATTAAGAAATTATCAAATAATTTCCTAATACGTTAGGATCCAATTCAAACTAAGTTGATCTTAAGTCGCTCAATAAACTAACACAATTTGAATCAGATAAATAATATTCTTATTAATCACAACTTTTTATGTGACTCTTA
The DNA here is from genome assembly GCA_026874005.2 of Erythroxylum coriaceum. Taxonomy (NCBI): domain Eukaryota; kingdom Viridiplantae; phylum Streptophyta; class Magnoliopsida; order Malpighiales; family Erythroxylaceae; genus Erythroxylum; species Erythroxylum coriaceum. The sequence goes on along the minus strand of JANQAP020000210.1, from coordinate 54,513 downwards.
TATCCATTATAAGACAACTCTATACTAAAATATATCTTATATATTATTCCTATACCTTCTTCTAAATTCTTAAAATCATGAGACACTTATCAAAATCATACAAATTTGATTAAATAGGATCTATTAATTTAAGATAAAACTTATTCTAGTTAAAAAAAGCCTTAAAATAAATAAAAATATAGTTTTATTTATGAATAATAGAAGATAAGTATCATGTTTTTTACATATATCTTATATATAAATTTTAAAAAATTTATCTTTCAACAAATTAATATATTTTCTTTATATTAATTATATATAAAATAATCAAATTATGAAAGAAAATCCTTTAAAATATTGCTAGATTCTAATTATTGATTTGATAATGTTTTATTATTTTACCACAAACGCATGGCATAGTTATAAATAGAACAGGAGAGTATAGGTCAATCCCACGAGGATTGTTAGTTAATTACCCTAGATCAACCTTTTATAAATGGACGAATAAATAAAAAAATTAAATAACAAATATAAATACTAATGCAAAACAAATGATAAAAAATACCAAACAATGAATTAACTAGATTTAAGGTAAGTTCTCTTAGGAATTTACCATATTCAATGTCACCCTTAATTAATGAATTATTCTAACTTCTTCGACTAGTAAAAGTTCTTAACTTAGACTATATTCTCTCGAGACATATAATCCCTATTTAGAGGTTAAGCAACCAAAATTTATTTCAAATTTAGATAACTTAATAATGATTTAATTCATTTTATGAACTCTTTTAATAGATTTTACCTTAACCTAGGTAGATTTTATGGCTTTCACTTGAATAGCTTATGTTTAACTCTCTTTATTCACACTGTGACCTGACTCATCCCTTCACTACAAAAAATTGTTAATTATCGACAGAAACTACTTACTGATAGAAAAAATCTTGTAGTAAATTATCGACAGAAACTACTTTCTGTAGGTAAAGTTGTCGTGAAAAAGGGTAATTTGCGATGGGAAAAAAATCTATCAATAAAGGAGGAGGTGAAACTTTGCTGACGAAAATTAGCGATGGATTAGTGAAAGTCGTCGTAAAAATGGGCACCAATGATTCCTGGAAAAAATGCCTACAAAATTTATCGACAAAAATAAATTCCACTGATATTCCGTTGGTAAATTCAACGAGGACGGGTTTTTCTTTTAATAAGAAGCAAAACAACATCATTTCTTCATCCACAAACAATGTCGTTTCCTTATAACGTTTAAACCAGGGCGTCGAACCCCTCTCCCCATCTGTAGAAAGTGTTTGAAAATGTTGTGATTTTTCCCTTCTAACCTCACCGTTATCGTCTTCTATTATTCTCCGGTTATACACCATTGTCATTGTCTCTCTCTCTGTGGTTAGTTGTCCATTGTGGTTAGTTATTCTCCCTTTCCACTTGGTTTTTTATTTTTCTACTTGTTGTTAGGGAAGCTCTTGTTTGGATCAGTTTTGGTTGATTTCATTTTTATTGTCTGCATTTATTTTAGTTGTTAGTGGTTTATTGTGTGTCTTAATGTGTTCTTGTTGGTGAAGAACACCTGGTACTAGTGTTTTTGTCAATAGTTATGGATGAATTTGTTATGCCTATAAAGTGTTAGATGAAAGGCTTGAAGGAACAAATTTATTTTGTTTTAATATGGTAAGGTAAATGGATTAAGATATAGAGTGGATAGGATTCAAATACAATGTTTATACTTTTATGACAAAAAGCAGTGTAGTAACACTTAAAATTGTTAGTTTAGTGAAAATACATAATTAAACTAGTATATGGTTTCCCGAGTCTTAATTGTTAACACAGAAGGTCAGAACATATATTAGGAAAACAAAGTCATAATGATGATGGAGAATTAAGTATAAGTTGATTAGTTTTAAAACTCAAAGTAATTAAATGAGACAAATCATTCATGGCATGGCATTAGTGGGGATAGATACGAATTTGGTATGTCTTTTGCACCTTTAGAATTAGTTTATATTGTACATTAATTATAGTCTTACTTAGGCGCTGGGGATTGAAAATAAAATTCAATACCTATAATAAATATTAGGTCTTAAAATTCAATTGAAATGCCAAAGTTACATCTTAGGCTTAAAAATAAAATAAATATAAATGAAATGCCTAGAATGAATATTAGCTGTTGGGATATAAAGAAAATGCCTAGAGTAGTTCCATAAGACTTGAAATGAAAAATGAAATGCCTATGGGTAGTTCTTATGGCTTAACACGAAACTAAAATGAAATGGAATCCCTAGAATGAATATTAGGGCTTTAAAACGAAGAAAATGTTTGAAGTTGTATCATAGGACTTAAAAAAATGAAACATTTAAATGTGGATCTCAGGGCTTAAAATAAAATATTCATAATGAATTTCAGAGCTTAAAAATAAGATAAAATAAAATAAAATATATAGAATGAATATTAGGGCTTTGAAAAGGAAAAAACGCTAAGAGTGGTGCCATAGGATTTGAAATGAATTGATATATCTAGAGCTAGGTTATAAGGCTTAAGAAATAAAATGAAATAACAAATGACTAAACTAAATTATTACATGACTAAACTAAAATTTGAAACGTGCTTGTTCATTTATGAATATTATATTAATTTAATGTTTTATTCCTTGGAGGCATTATTACAAGTGTTATATTTAACATAGTCAAAATAGGATTATTAATCCTATGTTGTGAATTGGAGTTATGCTTTTAATAATGAAGTGGATGTTCATTTCTATATGTCTTATAGTTAATTAAAGTGAAACTTGTAAATTTAACTTATTGATAACTTGAATAAATTTCATTGAGGTTTAAAATTGAACATAATGATCGATTTTCAATAAAATGAAGAGTTGAAATGAAGAATGATCAAGTATATGTTGATTTTGTACATTACTAGAGATTTCATCCAAGCCGTCCAAGTTTTTATTTTCCTTTAGATGTGCTTCGTTATATATCTTTAATGTCTTCTCAACTTGAAAAATAGCATAATATAATGTATTGTGCTGAAAAGAACTATGTATTGGTTATTTCATATGAAAATGTTGATTAATATGCTTATGACAGATATGGAATGTTTCTTTTAGTGGTTCATTAGTTTATAAAAAGGTTGTTTTATTCGTTAAATTATATAAAGATATGTATCTTAATTGAACTAGATGTATGAATCATATAGTGAATCTTTAACCTTCATTACTGTAATTTAATCAATGTGAAGAATTTATAAATCACAAGGAATTTATAATCTTATTAATTAAAGAATGAATTAGAGTATATTGTTGGGCAAGTTTTACCTATAATAAAACTTCACTGTGATGCAACCATGTGAAGTTTTACCTCTTTACGGCAATGCAAGTACATTGTGAGTTGTGCGAGCAAAATAACCATGGCTCAGCTGAGTGTTTTTTGTTGGGAGCTAGTGGTACTGAACAGGTAAATTACTTGGGCCAGCCGCAGAGATGTAATAACCCGTACTCGAATACTTATAATCCAGGGTGGAAAAACCATCTAATTGTTTTTGGATCACTAACAATGCAGGTGGCCAAGTGAGACCATAAGGACCTCCAAGATTTTAGCAAGATCAAATTGGAGCGATGGAGAGCAAAATAGACAAGATGATGGAAGTTTTGGGATCCAAACTGGCAGGTTAAGAAGAAAATCAGAAGAAGATATTTGCCAGTCAGGAAGAAATTCAGAAGAGGATGGAAGTAAAGTTTGACCATATTGTGAAGAATCATGCATCATCCATCCACAATTTGGAAGTTCAAGTAGGTTAACTTGCTAATGTTTTATCTTCTAAAAATAAAGGTAGTCTATCGAGCAATACCGAGGTCAAACTAAAATAATGGATCATGGCCATCACTCGGACATAGGATAAGGAAAGTGAACATAAGAAGGAAGACTAAGAGAAGGGCAAATAGTTTTAGAAGTCCTTCTAAGTGAGCTAGTAAATGAGCCGATAACGAGCATTAACTTGGACTTCCGTATCTTATTTTTTCTCAACAGAAGTTATTTACAAGTAGGGCAACGAGGAATTTAAAAGAGGTTAAGCCAAACAAGATTAAGGAAATAACAAATCAACTACAAACAAAGTTCACGTTAAAGGAACCGATCAAGAAAGAGGCGAAGGAGCATATAGCAAAAGGAAAATTGAATATAACACAAAAGAAAGAAGACCCAAGGGACTTTTTCATTACTTGTAGTATCAATGGAATAAAGATAGCCAAGGCATTTGCAGATTTCGGGGTAAATATCAATATGATTCCCTACACTTTTAATTAGAAATTGGGGTTAGGAGAGCCAGAGCCTACAAAGATATTAGTCAAAATGGTCAACATAACAGTGTAACGGCCGAAGGGGATTATTAAGAACGTACAAGTACAAATTGATAGATTGTAACGGCCGAAGGGGATTATTAAGAACGTACAACTACAAATTGATAGATTTATCTTCCCTACAGATTTTTATATACTGGATATTAGAGAAGATGCAGAAACTCCTATGGTCCTTAGATGACCGTTCCTAGTTACTTTTTATTCAATCATTGACATTGATAGGGGTGAACTCACTCTAAGAGTAAGAAAGGAGCAATTAACCTTCAAGGTGTCAAGGAAAGACTATCATTCTCTTTTATCACTAACAGATATCAAAGAATGGGAAAGTCAATGAGAATGGGAAGATATTAAGGATCCTATGAATGCATTCAGAAAGAAACGATCGCGTAGACGAAGGAGACAGAAGGAAAACCACAAGGAAGGTGGAATCCACACCAGGGTAGCTCATGTGCAGAGTTTAAGATCAGTGTCTGCACTATCACCTCACCGTTCATTTGAGCCACCATGAGAAAAAAGGAGAGTCGAGTTGGCGACATTAAAAGAATCAATGCACGGGAGGCAACCTATGGAATTTTATTTTCTTTTGATTGTTCATATTAGTTAGTTAGTTTGATTTGTTTAGTTATGATTATGTTTGATTTATTTATTTATGATTATGTATTATTTAAGTTTGATTGATGTTTATTTGGATTTTGTTTGAATTTTAATTTGTTCTATCTTCAAAATTTTTGTTAGTAATATTATTTTAACGTGTTTGTAGGTTGTAGGATTGTTGAGAATACATATGAGGCTTAGAAGAAGGATTAGAAGTGAGAAAATTGCACCAACCCACCATCATGGGATCGTGAGAATTGGTGTGATTCCCACGATCGTGGGAAATCTCTTTAGAAACTTTCAAGTGCCACGACCATGGGAAATCTCTCTAGAAACTTTCTGGAAAGAAAAGCCATGATCATAGGAATTGGTATGATTCCCACGATCGTGGGAACCGTTGGAAATCTCTCCATAAACTTTCTGGAGAGAAAACCCACGATCGTGGGAATGGGTGTGATTCCCATGATCGTGGGAATCCCATTCGAGGGAAATTTTAATCCCCCCCTTTTCCTTCTTTCTTCATTCTTCAACTTTTAGCTCTCTCTCTCTCCAAACATAAAAACCTCTTCTCCCACTCTCTAAAATCCTTCATCTTCCTCTAGATTTTTGGTATTTTCTTCATCTGTTTTCATAAATCTTTCAATCATTTGCTCTTATCATGAATTAATCATTCAAAAATATAAGGATCTGGGTTAGATTTGTTCTATCTCTCTCTAAAAAACGAGCTCATCCCTCTCTTATTGACTTTTGCAGGTTTTTATCTTCCAATGGCTTTAAGGAAGATGGCAGCTCGGAAACCTACCGACGAATTGTGCCTTCAAGTCTGGTCACAGGTTTCGATATGATAAGTTTTAATATTTTTAACCTTGATAGTGCTGCAAGCACATGGGTCATTCATGTAGTACTTAAAGTGTCGATCCCATAAGGAGGAATAATCTAATCCTAAACTCTAAGGCTAAACTAAATCGCAATAATTTAAAATAAACAAATTAAGGCTAAAAATTATTCAATCAAATAATCAACTCCAATAATCAAATTCAGAAATATAAACAAAATAGCAATTTTCACAACCAAATCAAGAATCATCTTAGGAACTACTAATAGAGAGAAAGGGGGTGTTAATCTGACCTTAATGGAAACCTAATTGATTATGAAATTAATGAATTACTAGGTTTAGACGGTCCTAAGGTGGATTACTCTCTCTCAAGTTATAATCTTTAACCCTAATCAATAAACCCTAATTAGATTATGGAATTGTAACCTCTCGATTCACAATTTACCTAAAACCTAAATTAGTTCTGAATTTGTCCAATAACAAACCAAAAACCTATGCACAATCTCTCCTTACACAACTTTACTGGTTTGATTCAATTCTTAATTTATTAAACTACCTAACTCTTGTTAGCGCAATTTAATGATTTTCACTCGGTTCACCCTTTCAGTTTATTACCAAATTATTAAGAGCAGAAATTAATCACAAATAATTCAATAAAAATGTAATAAATCAATTTTCATTAATATCAAGGATAAAATTCTCGAAGGTGAGTTTAGACATAAATCAACATTCAACAAATCCTATTCTCAATAACTATCTCAATTCTATACATCAATAAAATTGAAAATAAATCAAAAAATAGATTGGAACGAATTGTTGGAGGCAACAACAACAGAAGACCTCCTGTTCCAGGAAGTACTTCACATGGCTTCTTCTCTATGTCTCTCTTCCTTCGACCATTTCTCAATCTCTCGATAAAGCTCTCTCTAGTGTTCGAGATTGTGGCTAATGCAAAAAGCTCCATCTTCTGTTATTTATGTTTCTTAAATACCTTGGCAATCCTAGGGTTTATTCGGGGTCAAAACGGTCTGAAAGTTCCTTGAAACTTGACATTTTCACTTATTTTCATGTCTACCCAACGTAGGCCATGATCGTGGCCTTACCTGCCACGATCGTGGCCAGCATCTATGTAACACCCCCTTACTGTAGGGTACGCACCGGGACGCCCGTAGGTCATTCCGACACATATCCTATGATAAGGGAGCGCTACGTGCGATCACTA
>JANQAP020000210.1:2804-20723 GCA_026874005.2 Erythroxylum coriaceum | reverse complement strand
AGAAATTTTCTAAAATTCTCCAAAAATTCTAAATTACTAAATACACTCTCCAAATCAAATTTTGAACATATAAAAACCACAATTCTCGACAACATCACATTCACAATTCAATTATAAATTAATTATACCCAGAATGTCTATGAATGCATATACAATCATTTTAATGTGTGTGAAAATTTAAATTCACGTGCATATATGCTAACACTATGCATGAGCATGAAATGCATTTTCTAATATCTCATTGCTATTTCTCATTTACGAAAATCTACGGTTCTAACCTTTAGTATGGAAACGAGATGTTACATTTTACTTTTTGTGATGAAAACTTTTGTCAATAAAAATTCAATTAGTTCATGTCTACTTAATATTATAAAAAAAACATAACTATCACCATAATCACTACTATTCGTAATTTTTTTGACAAAAAAATTTTGTTGTCACTTGATCATCAACTTTTTATTATAAAGGTTATTGTCAATATAAATGTAACAAATTAATGATAACTATTTCTTGTTATAGTAACATATTAACCACTCTAATGATTAATTTTGTCATTATTGTACGAACTTTAAGGACTAGAAACAACTTGTCACAATTTTTTCTTTAATATTATTATTTGCAAACAAATTTAAATATTTTCTTATAAAATATTCAAACTATATATATTGATAATCCAAAAGTAATATTTTACATATCAATAGATATTTGCTAAACATAACTTTGAAATTTCATTCAAATAAAAATAAAAATTAATAAATGTGTGAATATAGTGAAAATATCGTTCTAAAATATTAATCAAAACTCTCAACCTATTCAAAATTTAAAAACAAAGTTCTTGTCAATGCTCAATCATTGCCATCGTCGCCTTTTTCATCTTCACTCATTAAATTTGTCTCATCATCATTCATAAAAATATCTTCATCACAATCTGTTTTGTCTTCTTACAATTGTAGTATCTAAATTAGATTTATTCAAAGATATCATATCAGTATCATCCTCTAAACTATATTCATGAAGTGTAAAGCCAAAATTTTCATTTTCTTGGCATGGCTCATCTCCTATATCATCATTAAGAAGATCATACAAATCACGAGGATATAACTCTTAATCCAATTCCTGCACTAATCTATAAAACTTAACATCTTCTTATTTGGACTGGTGGGCCCACCTCTGATAGGATCGCCAGCTTCTTCATTTAGATCATAAGAAATATCCCTCACAAATGCATCATTAGTCATTTAAGCATCAAATTGGTGAGCATACAAATTTATTGAAATATTATCTATTATTTATTTCAAAATAGTAATTATAAATTTCTTTTTTTATTTAGAAGTGATTGCATATATCCTAAAAAAATCTTTTTAATTATTTTTTTCTTTATTACACAGTACTAATTACATTTCCATTACATAATTCTTTAAACGTATTTTATAGTGAAACTATCAAAAAAAATTTACAAGAGAATTCTTAAAGAGACAAGTGTCCCATATGATAAGATCGTTGTTTCCATTAAAGAAGACATAACAAATTTTAAAACGCTTTTTATGTGTCTCGTTATCTCCCAAGGAAGGTGAACCTAGCGGGTTGTGGTAAAAATATCTCCTAGCATTGACTTTCGACTATATAAATGCCATCTCTACATCGTTGTTTGCTTTTCTGTTTGATTATAAATACATAGTTTATATAGTTTCCCTCCACATTTATTTCAGCCTCATTTTCACTCCTTCCTTCCTCCTCATCTTCTCCCCCTTTCTCTCACTTCTCTCTGTTTCACCTATGTTCATCTTGGGTTTGATTTTCGTAATCAATGTGCTCTAATCTAACCAAAGAACAAATCACTGAGAGTTCTTAATCGCAAGTATATACAAACTCTAATTTGCGGTGTCTTTCTTAGTTAATAGCTTCAGACTATAGTAACTCTTATCTGCAATGCATCACATCACTCATTTGAAGCGCCTATAAAGTATGTTATTCCAAGGCTCTCTTCCATTTGCTGACTCCTCTCTCCATACTACTCACTTTTTCCTCCTTCATAATACTCTCCCATCTCCTCTTCAATGTTTCTCGGCTATTTGTTATCTGCGATTATTGTTTTTATTCCTTCTTATGTTGATTTAGATATTGATTTTTTTGGCCAATCTTTTTAATGTTGAAAGTTACGAATGTTTATTTAACGTTTATATTTGATTAGCGTCATTTCTTCTATTAGTGATTTATCTTTTTCCTACTCAAGAATGATATTTCTTTTATTAAAGAAGCTATTTGTGTATTGTGTTAGTGTTTGGTTGAATTTTGATGGCAATTTTGTGACGTCATTTTTAACTATCATTCTTTGATGGTAATTTTGTGATGTTATTTTAAGTCTTATGCATGTCTAAGAGTAGCAAATAAACTAAGGGACCTTTATACTCTATACAAATTTGCATGTTTATATGTAGCTATTTCCACTACATTACCTTACCAGACCACCACTCGTACTAGAATTAATATTCTCTCGGTTTTTTTCTACTTGTTGACATCATGATTTTTTTCTTATAATTTGTTTTAGTTGCTTATGCTACTTGTTCCTAATAAGTACTTATTTTTAAAAGTGCAAGATGGTTAAAATTGGTAATTATATGCAAAACTGCAACATGGATAACAATGGTAGATCTTTATCAAATATGGATGATGAACAAAACAAACCTAGTATGGTAGAGGAGTCAGAAGCTATAGAGGCTCTTAATCAACAATTTGATGCTATAATGGGAACTTCAAATAATACACCTAGGCCAGAAGGACAAGTTGTTATTAGCACTGATAACGTGATCTTCAAAATTATATGATTGTACATTTAAATTTTTAATATAATATTATATATGTCTATTAATTGTTATTTTTTAAATAGGAAATGTAAATTCTAAAAATCGTGGACGAGGACCAATAATCAATGGTAGACTTGCTAAGAAGAAAGCTGAAGGAAAACAAATTGATGTGTAATTTCCTCCTCCGTATAAGGTATGAAGTAAGCATGCCAGCCTTTTCAATTCAGAAGTTACTATATGTTAGTACTAAATATATAGCTTAATATTTTTATAAACTAATTAATTGATTCTATTTTTTATTTATTTTGTAAGAAACAAATCAATAGTAAACTTTATTTGGAAGAATAGCCAGGAAAATTTACTTTGGAGAGTTTTAACTTAAATTAGTACGTAGTAGTTTGGGATAATTGTAATAAATATAATTGCCTTGGATATTAAAATTTTCAATTTCATATATTGGAAATTAGAATTTTGTACATTTTGGTAATTTATATATATTTTTATATATACTAATAATTTTTATTTGCTTATGTGACAATATCTTGGCATTAAAAATCTATATCATTTGTGACAACTTCTATTTTATGGCCACCAATGCAAAAATTTTTATCGATTAAGCAAACAACTTCTATTTTATGGTTACCAATGCAAAATTTTGATCGATTAAGCAATTAAACTATTAAATTTAATAGTATTATTTGTGACAAACACAAACAAATTAGTGATACATTTATTGTAAGATATAATCTTTATTTAGTGAAAACATTATTGTAACATATAACTTCCATACTTATGAACAAATATGTTAGACAATATGGTCATTGATGCAAATTTCTTTTACCACTAATGCAACCCCATTGTTGAATTAATAATTTTATTTGTGACAATAATAAACACATTAGTGACAATATTTTTTGTAAGAACACATTTCTATTTTTGTGACAAAAAATGTTGACACTTTTTTCTTAAAATAGTAGTGACCAAATAATGGACACTAATATAAAAAGCACGAGTGACAAATATTTTGTCACTATTTCTAATTATTTTAGTGGCGATAATGTTGTCACATTAAAATGAAGTACTGTTACACTTTATTGGTCACTACTTTATATTATTTGTATCGACAAACTTGTCATAAATATGTAAAGTTACTGTGACCATATAGTGTTGTCACACGTTCCATAGTTTTTAGTTTCAGTACTTTTGTCACAATAAAATGAAGTATTGTTACAACCTTATTCGTCACTACTTTATATTGTTTATGTCGACAAACTTGTCATAAATATGTAAAGTTATTATGACCATATAGTTTTGTCACATATTCTATACTTTTTAGTGTCAGTACTTTTGTTTTTGTCATATATTCTATACTTTTTAGTATCAGTACTTTTGTCACAAAAGTGTTTCATAATTGTGATCATTTTCCTAAATTAGTCACTATTTCATTAGTGATGGGAGGTGGTGACTACAAAAATTGGACACTATTAATAGTAGTGACTAATATTACTATTTTTAGTAACAACATTTGCTTTCACTAAAAATACAATTTCTCGTGGTGCATGTTAAGGCTATATTGAGCATAAAAATTAGTGTTTTTGTATGTTTAAAAGAAAGGTAGCTAAAGAACAAAAGTATGTAGGGGACAAAAGAATTATGTAGGGGATAATTTAAGCAACTAAATATTAAGAGAAACAAAACCTTTGAAAAATAAACCAGAAATTCATCAAGATTCAACAAAAACTTAAAGATTCAAGAACCATGGCGATGTTTTCTTTGTCTTTTGTTCTTTCTTATTTTTCTATGATTTTTCCTTGTTTATTACGAACTAAATGGGATATAAATCTAGGTGGGATGGACCCTAAGATTTGGTGTTTTAAGCTGGTGTTTTAAACTGATGCTTGATTTAATGAAACTTCTAATTTTCTTGAGATTTGTTTATATCTTTTGTTACATGGAATTGAAAAGATGTTAGTTGAAGATTCAACAATCGAATTCATACATTAAGATTGAGAGATGATTTTTATGTTTAGATCATAATATAAAATATTAGGATTGAATGGGCTGTTTAAGAGAGAAATATATAGTCTTTTTGGCTTAGGTGAAACCTATCAAAAGAATTCATGAAGCAAAATAATACATTTTTAGGTTATTTTGAATAAAAAAAGATTTTGGTCAAATTAATTTAGAAATAGGGACTATATTACTTAATATAGAATATAGTTGTAACTTATTTATTCTTACCAGTTTATAAAGCTTGAATTGATCATTAAGCCAGAGTGAAGTCAAAACGTGGAAAATTTCTAGGAAAAGTCTTACTTGGATATAATTTATTGATCAAATGTTTTAATCTTGGTCATTGCTTTAATTTGGTACTTTAAAATTGTTTGTATATTTCCTTGAAAATTAATCATTCACTTTATTAGATTAAGTAATAAGAAGAGAGTTATTATTTATAGTTGCAATTAATCTCTATGGGATCGTCCTTTGACTCAACTAGAATATATTATAAGAATGATTTTTTGTTTTTGTTTGTTTTATGTTAAAACAAAATTTTCTAATCTTGTGGTTGTGTTTACATTCCAAGTCTAGGGTATTTGGTTTATGATTAAGAGTAGTCATAGGACACCACTCGATCTAATTCTAGAAATTAGGAAAATATTACTTATAAAGTTGATAGAGAGAAATCCAAGAGTTCCAATGCAATTATAGGATAGAATGGTGGAATAAAGAAATAGTATAATGGGGATTGGGTTAGGCCCTTGTTAGTTGGGGCTAAATCTAGCATTTTAAGGCCAAGGGTTGAAGCAAACAACTTCGAGATAAAACCTAACATGATTTAGATGATCCAGTAGTTAATACAATTTGATGGATTATTAGATGAAGATTCCAATGCTTATATGGCCAATTTTAATAAATTTATAACACTTTAAGCTAAATAGAGTGTTAAAGAATACTATCAGATTGAGGTTATTCCCTTTCCCTTTAAAGGAGTGAGCTAAATCATGGTTAAAGTCATTATCTTCGGGACCCATCAGTATATGGAATGAGTTGGTTGATAATTACAAGAGCTTAATAGAGCATTGCCATGAACAACTATTTATAGGGCAATCGACATCTATAATAAGAGACACCCTAATCACGAATGCCAAACAACCTGCACTCAGGGGCATTAATTTGAGTAAGAAAATTTTGTTAGGAATTGACCTTAGAATAACTCCTATAATAATACATACAATCTAAGATAGAGGAATAATTTAAATTTCTTATTTTGTAACCAAAAATAAAAACAACAAATTCCTCCTCCTGGATTTCATCAACAATAATAACAATAAAGGAAGCCAAATCTTGAGGATCTTATGATGAAATATATTAATACAACTGAGACTAGCTTCTTCAATTGTTCAAAATCAACAAGCTTCCATACACAATTTAGAAATGTAGATTAGAAAGCTTGCCAATCTTATCTCTGAAAGGCAATAAGGTACTCTACATAGCAATACTAAGCCTAACTCGAGAGTATAAGTTAATGCAATCACCGTGTGAAGCACAAGGGAGTTAATAGTTGAAGACAAAGAAAAAGAGGAGAAGGTTGTTGGGGAAAAGAAGAAAAAGTGAAGGACATAAAAAAATGGAAGAAAGAATTTAAGAGATGGAGAAGAAAGTTGTCAAAGAGTACAAACCTCCACTTCCATACCCAATTAATTTGGAGAAAGATCATAAAGAAGACCAATTTGGTAAGTTTTTAAAGCTAATTAAATAATTACATATTAATTTAACATTTTTTGCAGCTTAATTACATATTCCACATTGCAAAGATCCGTTTGAACAAAAAGAAACTCAAGGAAGAGTTGACAATTACCCAGAGTAGGGAGTGCTCTACTATCCTATAGAATAAATTACTTCATATTATAAAATATAGGGAGTTTTCTGTCCTTTGCAATATTTATAGCTTATCTATTGATAGGGAGTTAGCAAATTTAAGGGTTGACATTAATATGATGCCTTATTATTTGTTTAAGAAATTAGATCCTAGTTTTGCCTCCGCTTATGTCCTTTTATAGAAAAAACTAGAGTTTCTAAGTTAAACACGATTGACTTCAATGGGTGTGTAAGTGACCATGTATCTCGAAAAATACTTGAATTTGCAATTTCATATAAGCATATAGACTTGCATGGGCAACATACACAATCATGTATATCAATATGCACAAGCTTGTAACTCCACATAACCAGAAACAAAATTATTCAATCTCCACATCATAGCAAATTCTATGATTTAAGGAGATACAGGGGCTGATACATAACCTTGCATCAAACTGTACATAACCAAAATTTCTGGAATTTGCAAATCTGCATGACCTGAGAGAAGTGCAAGGGCTGATACACAACCGTGCATCCCTTTTATGATTCGAATCTTCATTTTATGCAGAATTTTCCTCCAAATTCTTTTCCTTTAAGTCCATGAAAGTAAAATCTACACGGCCTGAGAGAAGCGCACAGGTTGATGTATGACCGTGCATCCCTTTGTGATTTGAATCTTCGTTTTATGTCATATTTTGTTCCAAATTCTTCTCCTTTAAGTCTGTGAAGGCATTATACTCTGTAATCATACTTGGCGCAAATTAGGTACCAAATATATAATAAAAGTATAAAATATCAAGTAAATATATATCAAATATGGGGTATAAATATGACCAATTATGCATCCATCAGGCATAGTGGACACTTCTTAAGAAAGAAACCAACAATAGTGACAACCCATAACCTTGTTCCCTCCTTTAGGATTCCAACTTCAAAGGCTAGTTTGCTTCTACCATCCATAGTTTCTGGAGGGCAATATTGTTGTGAAAGACTAGTTAAGTCTCCCATCACATTCTTCCAGTTCAGCTAAAGGATGAAGCGTATTGGAGTAACCAAGGTGCCTAGCTTTGTAGTAAGAAGAGGTCTAAGCTCCTATTGGCTAGGTTCAGGAACATAAGCAGTAAAAACTAGCTTAAGTGAGAAAGAAAATGGAAGGGTTGAAAAGGTAATTAGATCCAAAAGATTATGACCTTTTAGACTCACACTAGTGACCATTAATAATAAAAATAATAACAATAACAACAATAATTCAGTAAACTTTTTATTTATACAAAGTGTTTAGAGAGGTCCAGTAGTATGCAATCATACTCCTAAATGGTAGAGAGACCGTTTCTGATATACTTACATAAAAAATATCTATGCATATACATATAAAAATAATAAAAAGTTAAAATAAAATAAAAATAGACTTAAAAGATAATAATAATAGTAAAATAAAAATAAATATGTATAAATAAAAATATAAAATAAGTAATAAGATAAGCAATACAATACTATAAATTGAAAATTTGAAAATTAGAAAACTAAAGAAAATGTAGCCTTTATTTTTCTTATAGGATTTTGAAGAATTATTTATTTTTTAGATTTCATGTATTAATAAGATTTTATTTTAAAATAAGATAAAAGAAAATGAAATGATATAAAATAGGTAGAATATAATTGTAATACTTACTCCACCCAAATTCAAATTAAAATTATAAACATAAGAACATTTGTATAAATTTGTAAAATTAATTATGAATTCAAGATAATAATAAAACAAATTTTAATTACTTATTTTTATATTTCAGGATCTTATTATTAAGAAAGTGTATTTCTTAATAAAATTTATTCAAATAAAAATTAAATATTATTAAATACTTTTTAATCAAGATTAATATTCTAACATTAATTGTTTAGTGCTTTAGTTGTTTAATTTTTGTTGTTTGACATCTATGACAAATTTAAACATAAGAAAATTTTGAGTTTAGACCAGCCTAAAACTTTTTATAGTTTATGTACAAAAATTTTAAATAATTTGTAATATTGATAACATAGTCACAAACAAAGCTAATATGTAAATGGAAAAGTTTACCGATCCTATTTGTGGTAAACTACTAATAAATACATATATTTTGTATAATATGTGCATACTTCCAAATTTGTATATATTTGTTGTATGAAATAAAAGAATTGACAAAAATAATTGTATGACTGTTTAAGTTCAACCAACACTTACAATATAATTAAACTTAAACCTTAACATTTTCAAGTGTTCAAATTAAATTCTAATGATTTCAAAACATTTAAAACAGACCTTAGATAGGCGGAAAATTTAAAGTGGTTAAATCTTTGTTAGTGAAATGTTATATCAATG
Organism: Erythroxylum coriaceum; assembly: GCA_026874005.2. Taxonomy (NCBI): domain Eukaryota; kingdom Viridiplantae; phylum Streptophyta; class Magnoliopsida; order Malpighiales; family Erythroxylaceae; genus Erythroxylum; species Erythroxylum coriaceum. The sequence goes on along the minus strand of JANQAP020000210.1, from coordinate 11,702 downwards.
CTAACATGGCATTATTTTTATATTTTAAATAGAAAGTGGTCTCCATTGTATTATTTAATTTTTTAAATTAATTAGAAAGTGAGTCTTATAGTCAAAGACAATTGTTCATAAATTTCAGACACTGAGTCTCACTTGCCATGTAACAGCAAAGACAATTGTTGATAAATTTCAGACAGTGAGTCTCACTTGCCATGTGGCAGTGAGATAGAGATGATAACTAGGTCTGAGTCCAGCCCGACTTGCCCCAGCTTGACCTAAATTCAACAGGCTAGATCCAAGTTAATCAGGTCTTGGGCTCAACTGCTTTGAAAAATTGGGTCTCGAATTAGGCTCGAGCTCGAGTTACCCAAGCCTACTCGTCCCAACCAAGGCTTGAATCTTGTAAAAAAAAATTCTCCATTTTTTGATTAAAGCTCAAGTTTGGATCTAAGTTAGGTTCAAGCTCGGGGCGAACAACCTCAAGCTAGATCGAGCTTGGGTTAAGCCCCTACCTTAAGCCCAATCAGACCTCAAGGTCAGGCGTCCCTATAACTTAACTAGATTTTTGTAACGGAGGTTTCTTATTCTCCGATTTCTTCTTTCTGCCTTCTTCCCACCCAAAATTGGTTTCTTCTCTCTGCCTTGAGTTCTCGCCCTTGCCAGAGAAGTGTTTCGTCTCTGTTCCTGTTGGAATCTCCTCTTAAACTCAAGAGATTCGCCGGCGCGTACCTACGGTCGTTAAGGCTGCTACTGTCGACGTCGATGGGCAGGTGGAGCCAACAGTCCGTTCTAGAGCCAACAGTCGCTTAATTTTGAAAACCGGGAATTCGCTGCCCGTTTTAGAGCCAGAAAGTAGGTGCAGGGAGGCAGAAAGTTTGCCGCCTTAGAGTTTCATCCAGAAGCATGTAAACAGTTCACCAGCACTGTTGGGGTCGATATCTTTAAATTGAAAATACGTGGGAGCTACAGGTAAATATTTTCCTTTTCGTCTTTTTATCTACATACTTTCTCTTTTTTGGAAAAGCTGGGAGGAGAAGCAGGTAGACCCTGTGGAGTCCAAAGTTACTAGATGGCAACTAGATTCTACTCTGTCGGAAAGTGTGAGAAGGGCGTAAGGTACTTCGAACATGTGCAAGGTAAGGCTAGAGCTGCACCTCTCTCCCCCCATATCCGCCATAGTCATTTCATTTCCCTCCCCTCTCGTCGGAAATGTTGCAGGTAACCTTTAAATTAAATGTTTTGTATTTTGCTAAATGTGTGTGCATGTAAGGTTTCGATTAAGGGCAATCCTCTGGGTTTTTTTTAAACTACGTTACTGTCCATCTAGTGTCTTGGTCTTTTTTATTTTCTCAGGTGCAATGAGCTTTCCTCATGGTCCGCTGTAAGCTGAGTGGGGTTCTCCTTTACTAAAACGTTCATAAGGAGTAATGGAGGAAGCTGAACGTAGCTACGACTACGGGATGGGGTCGGGCAGAACAAGTACTTTGGATAGGGATGGGGAGGTAGATTTGTTCAGTAAATGATATAAGTAGACTCTAGCAATTGATTAGTCGGCTGCCTCGAGTATTCTGACAGGGCGGCTGTTGCAAGAGGGAGGCTGGTCCTTTCTCTTCGCCCGACCCGTTGGACTCTGCTAGCGTTTTAATACCTTCTCCTTTCGGTACTTCTCCCTTTTATTTATAGCCTTTTCTGTTAAAATCTTATCTTACCGTTTTCACTGATCTCCTACCCACAATAATTCTCTCTACCCAAAAATTGATTCCAGAGGGTCATAACTCGTAGCTTCTTTATTTTTCAAGCATTAAAGCTCACGTCTCACACACCAAAACCTTTTTTAAATTCCGTCTGCATACTCATTTACGATATTGTTTCAATCCATGCCAATGAATCGACATATTGTACTGTGCGTGGTTTTCACGTTGAGTGTCAAAGTTATTTATTTATTTTTATTATTATTTTTAATAGTAATATTATTAATATTGAGTTTATTTTTTAGTATTAGTTTTATCATTATTATTGGTATTATTATTATATTATATTATTATTATTATTATTATTATTATTATTATTATTATTATTAGGTTCTTGCAAATCTGCCTCTTTCAGGTATTTCCTATTATTTATATTTTTATTTATTTTTTGTTTTTATTTCTGTAATCTGCATTATTTGTATATTGTCTTATTTACATATGGGTTTATCGAAAATAATCTTTTTATTATATAGGGATAAGACTGCGTACTATCAGACCTTCTTTTAGACTTAGTGGTGACGATGATAATGATAATGATAAGCGTGAATCCTACTTTTCATGTGACAGTAAAGTTTACTATTTATTTGAGAAATAAAAAATAATATAACATTACGAGTTCCTAAACGCTACGAGCGGTGAACTTATCAAAGCAGCTTGAATCTCTGTGATTTTCCGAGAGCAACGTCAGCATCGGCGCCGATCATTTGCCGACACGTTAAATCTCTCAATCACCCTAAATTATGTCAAAGATAGAACTCAAATTTGCCCGTCCAAACCGCATCTTTCGCCCTTCCGTATGCGTTCTCTCTCTCTCTCTCTCTCTCTCTCTCTCTCAGTTCTTTAATCGCAGTCTTCGCTTCTGGATTGTTTGTGTTGGTGATGATCATGCGATTTCAGGAATCTGTTGAGGGCAAAGTGGTAATTACATCTTCTTCTTCCTTCTCACACTACGGGATTCACCTCACTGTCAACGGATCCGTTAACATGCAGGTCTTCTATTCAAAAGTCTCTCGTCCTTGTTTACCTTAAAATGGATGAAAAACGCAACTGTGTTGTTAGTTGACTTTTACAGGTTCGAGGAGGATCGGCGGGTGTGATTGAGTCTTTGTACGGCGTTGTCAAGCCTATCACCATTGTGTAAGCCACACCGTTTCATTTGATTTCGCTTCTTGATTTGTGTTAGTTAATTTATGGTGCAGCTATGTTTCTTATTTATCTATTGGCATGGGCGATTTGGCATTGTCCTATCCTTATTTGTTAATGTTTTCTGTTTTTTTTCTCAATTTTTAATCTAGCACTGTCATCTTTGATTTTTATTTCTTGTAGTTATGTGGTGAAATAGTTACTAATTTATAACTTCAGAATACCCCTCTATTTTGTAATGCTAATAGTTTCTTCCAAATCACTGGATGGTGCTGGAGCATTCCATGATATTTCTTTACTGTATTATGTTCGATTCCATGTCATTCCACTAAGTTTGTTTCAGGTTAGATTGGAATAAGGCGACACTATAATATGGTTGTTTGAAGTTAGATTGGAAGGTTTTCTTGAAAACCCTAATTTTCTTTGAATTGTTCCAACAACAGTTGACTCTATTCTTGCCTAATTTGTTGAAATCTTAGACTCTATTCTTGCCGAATTTGTTGAAATCTTGCTGCCCTAACCTTTACCTACAACAATTGATATAAAATCTTAAAATTCTCTATCTCACCATGGATTTTCAACTCAAACTTGTAGTCACTATCTTATTGTTTGAATTACCATGGCAGTGGATATTTGTGTCATGCTTCTTTCTGACAGGTGTTTTGGTGTTCCTTACTTTGAAACAGAAGTAAGAGCCTTGAGATCAAATCAGCAGGAAAGATTGGCTCAGGTACAACAGAGGTATATATGATGGAGAACAGTCGTGATTTGATTTGATGGTTCATGAAACTTGATCTGCTGTGCTTCTAATGCAATTCCATAGTTAATAAAAATATACTTCTAGGTCACCATCAGAATTATCTTTGACATGTTTGAGTGAACAACCTTCCCCCTTTAAATATCATTACAGATTGATCTTCTCTAGTTTCCTGTCACTGTTTGTTTCTCTTCTTTCTTTCAATCATCATTTACTTTTCTTTCATTCACAAATCTATAAATGGTTTCTTGTTGTGGCAGATACCATTTTCTGTAGTTTTGAAGCGGCCTCGGGGAGAAAATTTGGAAAGATTTTACGAGACATTTCATGGGACAAATATTAGTATCCAGGTGAATATTTATGTATTGTGAAAAAAGTCCAGAACCTTAATCAGTATGTCATGTTATTTGTGGTCTCTTCATTAAAATTTGGAAAGATTTGACGAGACATTTCATGGGACAAATATTGATATCCAGGTGAATATTTCTGTATTGTGAAAAAAGTCCAGAACCTTAATGAGTATATCATGTTATTTGTGGTCTCTTCCTTATGTTTCCCGTTTACAGATGGCTTTTACTTTACATGTTTTTATATATCTTAACAATTAATGAACACTGTAATAGTATTTGGTTAATGTAGATGTGGCGAGAGGTTACCTACATAGATCAAAATCTGCAACGTTGGAGTTCATAGTTGAAAGTGATGAAGGTGTGTTTAGGGAATGAATATCTGTTGTTAATGTTCATGTTCATGGATATTGAACTGAGTTTCTTCATTCTGGCATTATGATAATTCAGCGGATCTTCTTGAGAGACCAATATCACCTGAGATGGTTATCTTTTACATTACTCAGGACACACAAAGACACCCTTTACTTCCTGAGTTGAAGTTAGGTTTGCATCATCTTCATGTTTCCTCTTTCTCTGTACTTTTGATTCTAATGAGTTTTACAATGGTTGGTTTTATCTGTCTGTCTACCTATATAGATATGTCTGTATATGAATAACAGTGCACGCATCTTGTCATTTGGAAGATCTTTCATATGACATTGTACTTGGCTATGAAGGTGGTTTTCGGGTGACGGGGAGAATATCCACTCAATGTTCTTTGTCGGATCCCATTACTGGGGAGCTAACAGTTGAAACATCTGCAGTCCCGATCAGCTCCATTGACATTCACTTGCTCCGAGTGGAGTCAATTCTTCTGGGAGATAGAATTGTGACTGAAACCTCTTTAATTCAGACCACACAGGTATGCATTTTCGCTATCAAATTATTTTCACAAGCATGCCTTGTTTTGAAAAATTTGCCCTTTGCATTTCTCAGATAGCAGATGGTGATGTCTGTCGCAATGTAACTTTGCCCATATATGTTATCCTTCCCCGGCTTTTGACTTGTCCAACTATCTTGGCTGGGTAAGTTGTATAGTTCCCATAATCTCTCTCTCCTTGGTTCTTGACTAAGGTGCCGATTATTAAGATGTCCTGCTGCTTGTTTTCTACATGTTAAGGATGATTAACAAAAATGGGTTAAATGTCATTATCTGGTTTTGACTTCATGGTTTAAATAAGTGTTGAAAAAGTACATTATTATAGCCTCACGCCGTGGTTTTAGTAGTTGATCTGTGTGGTTTAGTAAGTATGTTTGTAATATGGTCCGAATGCAAGTCTTAGTTTGTGAGTGGTGGAACCCAAAAAAGAGAAAGATTTTTATTATTCACGGAGTCGTTTCTATAATTAATGTGCAAAGAAATTTATTAGCTGCTGCAAAAGATGCTTGAAAATTATATGGATAGCAAAAAATGGAGAACTATGACTTTCTGAAAGTGGGAATATGGGAACTTGTTTAGAGGTATATAGATTAGCTTATGGGAAAGAATTCTGGATGGTCTAATAGTAGTTCTACTTTGAATTATTCATTTGCTCTGATTTTCATGTCTTGGTTAACATAATAGTGTGCTCGACAAGGTATTGTTTATACAGTTGTAAAGATGTTCTTTCAATCTTAAAAATGATGTTGGTTTCTTTTGCAGCCCATTTTCAATCGAGTTCAGAGCAGTAATTGTTATTAGTTTTGAGTCAGAGCTCTCCAAATTGCATACAAACTCCAATCCAACAACTCCAAGACTCTGGGTAAGCGTAATTTTTGTATTTTACTGCACAGAGAAGCTATATGTTATCTAAATATGTCTTGTCAAATTTCAGCTGGCAATGGAAAGTTTACCACTTGAACTTCTTCGGACGAGATGAGGAGATAACTGCCTCATAATCATTGAGAGAGACACATTTTCCCATCAACTTTGATATTCTTCTTTAAATGCAAGTGTCAAACATAAGAAGTTATTGCTTATGTTATTTGCCAACATAGTTGGAAATCGATAGACTTACAGATTATATTTATTTCATTTAAGCAGTTAGGATATCTTTTGACCTAATCATTTTTGCATCTAGTATATTTTTTGTATGCCATACTTCTAATTCCTCCACTCTCTTTATAGCATTTTCTTTCTCAAGTTCGTTCATTGTGGAATTTGTCTAGTTATATGGGGCATCTACGTCGCACGCGATATTTAAGGTGTAGTGGCTACTATTGGGTTTTATTGACATCATAATAGTGGGAAACATACATTTTGGTAGTTGCTACATGCGTAGAGGAGCAATAGCTATGGAAGCTGTGACATTTGTGATAGATAAGTCAAGTTATGGCGGATTGAATAATGCTTTTGTTTTACTTTTCAAAATTAGAAGAAAGATTAACAAGGCGACCTAAACTTTATGATTCCATAGATTTCAAAAATATGTTACATTAATTTTAATGCCCTTAAACTACTTGCTTGTTCGGGTGATGTTTGTTGCTAAATATGAAATCAGCCAAGACTTGGCCCGAAATAACGAGTATAAGTGCCTCCTTATTAGTGAAACAGAACATAACAGAAAGGAGAAGAAACTGTCTGGAAAGGAGGAGATGAAAGAAACTTAAGAGGAAGGGTGAGGTAAAGACTAGGTGCAAGAATAGAGTATCAGAACACCTATTTGGGAGAAAGGGGAAACTTCATGGGTAAAGTTAAACACAACAAAAAGCCCACTTGGAGAAGGTAGGAAAACTAAGAAATAAAGATCAGGGAGAAAGAAGAAATGATGAAGGGAATCATATGGAATATAAGGGATTTAAACAACATGTAAGCAACTTGCTATTAAGGATTATATGAAGAATAGCAAGGTGGATTTTGTTGGTCTGTTGAAGAGAATTTGGGAAAGCATTTGTGGTTTTTAGGCAAAGAATGGAGAAGATAACAAGCCACTCTAGCCATCAGAATGGGAGAGTGGTATTTTGTTATAATTCATCTAAGTTTGATGTGATTAAGAGGCAATGCACTGATTAGATGATTCATGGAGAAATTAGCATAAAGAAGGACAACAAAAGATTAGACATTTCAGTAGTTTATATGGCTAATTTTGGACTCCAAAGAACACCCCTGTGGGAGGAAATTATCCATATCCACAAAAATACAATGGCACCTTAAGTAATGGTAGGTGATTTCAATTATAATCTGTACTCAAATGAAGTTAGGTGTGGTAAGAAATGGTCTTAGCAAAATGGAATTGAATTGTAGAGATTGGTTGGTGTAATAGGGTTGACAGATCTAAACGAAATATGGCATTTGCACAAATGGAGCAACAAGCAATCTAGGGAATGGTTTCTTATTGAAAATATTGATCAGTGTATGGTGAATGACAAGTGGCTTTAGCAGTTTTCACTGAGTATAGTAAATTATGATGATCCAACTGTGTCGGACCACTGCCATATGCTGGTTCAAATAGTAGGTCAGGATGCAATTAAAAGAAGCACTTTCAAGGTGTTTAATCTTCTGATGAGGCTGCTAGAATTCAGGACAGTAGTGAGAGGGACTAAAAAAAATGGGTGTATGGTACTAAGGCTTACCAATTAACAATAAAGTTAAAGGAAGTTAAGGAGAGGACAAAAGCTCTAAGTAAACAACACCCAATCACAGATCAAAAGGGGAAGCAAGATGCCTTGAAGTTGCTCCAGGAATGCCAGAGAAAATTAGTGCTAAAACCAGAAGATGTGAAACTAAAACAGAAGAAAGCAGAAGTGATAAGAAAGTATAATGATGTACTGAAAAATATGAAGAGTTGGTTAGATAAAAGTCGAGGATGCTGTGGTTGAAAGATGGGGAGAGATGCATCAAATACTACATGAATTCAATAAAAGCAAGGAGGAATACAAGCAACATTGCAATGCTGCTGAAGGGAGATGGGACATAAGTCCAAGGTCAGAAGAACCTCCAGGATCTCATCTTTATTCACTTTATTTAACAATTTGGGCAAAGTGGGAATGTTGTACAGATTCTTTAATTAATCTTAAAAAAGCTCATACAGATATCACACTTGGAAAAAGATGAATTAATAAGGGATGTGGAAGAAGAAGAAATCGAGGTAGTACTTTTCTTAATGAACCCGACGCTTAGGCCTGAAGGATTTAATGGGAGGTTTTTCCAAGAACATTAGGAAATAATAATGGAAGAAGAGGCTAAAGTAGTTAAAGAGTTTTTTTCGAATTGGTAGATTACTTAAAGAATGGAACAAAACTTACATATATCTAGTCCCCAAACTCACTAATGTTAGCAAGATAGAGGATTATAGGCCAATATCTTGTTGCAACATCCTGTGCAAATTGATCACAAAAATCGTTGCAAATAGGTTTAAGGAAAGCTTAAAGAACATCATCAATCCCTCTCAGAGTACTTTTATGGGAGGAAGGACAATTGGAAACAACTTATTTCTTTGCTAAGAATTGATGAAAGGCTATAACAATAAGGAAAGCAGGAGTAATTTCACAATCAAGGTGGATTTAACTAAAGCTTATGATACTGTGAATTGGAACTTCCTGATTAACACTTCAAGAGATATAAGATATCCAAGGAAATTCGCATAGTGGATTGAGGAGTGCATAACTTCTCCTTCTATTACAATTTAAGTAAATAGGGAGCCAATCGAATTGAGAAAGCTGTTAGTAGTGTGCCCTAGGCCAATAGTCATATGTGACTTTTGTACTGACATTCTGACTTATTAATAATATATTATGAGGTATTCTTTTATATATACATGTATATTGTTTATGTAATTTGATTTACATTCCATAAATAGTATTAGGCTTTTGTTATCAAGTATGTGACTTGATAGTAAAACCATAAGCATTATAATACTATTCTAAACTGTCCCTGGTCGATCATTATTAGTGGAACAAT
>JANQAP020000209.1:836754-855186 GCA_026874005.2 Erythroxylum coriaceum | reverse complement strand
GTTAATAGTACTTAAAAACGTTAATAATATTAAATATTCATTATAACATTTTTAATTCAAATTCAATGGTCTCTACTAAATTACAAATTTTCAGTAATTTCTAGAAATAGCTATGGATAGTTGGGTTTGCAATTAATAATTTTGAATTAAAAAACCAACTTTCCAACATCTTATTGAAGAGAGGATTAAATATCAATCAATTTAAAATTCAACTAATCAATGACATGCCTTAATTGTACATACTTCTATACATATTTTCTTATTGATGTTTTATTAAGAGTATTTAATAATGAAATATTTCACTTTATTTATTTAATATATTAAATTAGTTAATAAAGCACAGAATACGATTTTAAGATATAAGATTTTCATTAACATAAAATTTACTTTCAAAAGTGGTGCTTTTGCACCTAGAATAATTCTAATTTGTGGTGAAAAAAAATCGTTTCGAAACGTCGTTTACTACTTTCAATTATAAAAAATAAAAATTTTCAGGCAGAGCCAAACTTCGGGTTGATGGGGCTCAATCAAGCTATAACTCGGGATCGGGCTCGGACTCATGCTCTGGTGTCTCAGGTTACAGTCAGATTGAGGGCCCAGCCCAGCTCATTTCTATCCCCATTTCTAAGTATGCTTCTCTATTGTTTCTCTCCTAAATTCTCTCTAGTAGTTGTATTTTCTTGCTTCTTTAAGCTTTGTAGTCCCTCAAGTTCTCCCTTTTGTGTTCTACCTCCCTTTTCAGTTGTTTACCGACTGTTAACTCTACCACTGAATCTCATTTTTGGTGAGCCTTTTCTTCTTCCGCTGCTTAAAACTTTCTCTTTTGCTATGCTTCTCTAGACTCTTGTCCTCGTGACCCTTTTGGTTTGTAGTTTTAGTTTCTCTCCTTTCCCTTTGAGTTGCCATTTATATGAATTAATGGCATGATGAGAGAGAGGCGCCACCTTCTTACTAGTCTTCCTTTCTACTTGCCCTTCTTTCAGGTTGCTTCTTGCCTAGAATGTTAGAGGGCTCAATTGCTCCAAAATTCAACAAAAATTGAGAGATTTGGTGGCAAATATAAATTGTCACTAACTACTATTAGCGACGATTTTAGGACTTTTAGTGACGATTTTTTTGGTAGCCAAATGTCGTTTCTATTGTAGTGTTGATACTGAACCTATTTTAATTGGCCTATTTCATGGTTTCAAATCCTTCTTCTACTGAATATGGTGAAGAAGAATAATAATATTTTCATATTAACGCACACTATACTGCTATAGCAGGTGCAAACTGAAAACTCTTTGCTTGTTTCTCTTCCATATATCTCACATACCCATATATAAGGGGACTTTATTTATGTATATTCTAAGTGTTCTCAGAGCCCAATCAGGCTCAGGCACAGGCTCAGACTACAGACTAGACATGCACCTGTTTATGTTTTCCTTGGGCCTGACCTCAGCCGATGCCATGACTATGCTTCACAACTCACAACATTGCTAACTGCTATCCCTCTTTAGATCAGGCCCTGAATCAATTACTCGCTTGTTCTTCTGATGTTGCTATTTTTCCTCTTGGATGAAATACAAAGGACTTGCAATTTGAAGGGACGGTTGGTTCGTACGGGGGAATGGTAATAAGAATGGAAATGAATATAATAAAGAATATAAATAGATATTATCATTATAATTATGATGGCTGGTTAAGAGGAATGAATGATTACCATTACTATTGATAGTGGTTAGTTTGTAAAAAATATTAAGAAATAAAAATTTATTTTTAATTAATTATAATGTAATTAATTAATTAATAATAATATTTTAATATTTTAATTAATTAATTACAATATTTTAATTAAAATAATATAATTAATCAGAATGTAATTAATTAATTATATTATTTTAATTAATTAATTAGTATTAAAAATATTTTTAAAAAAAGAGCTACTACTAAAGAATGAGTTTCATTCCTCTACTAAATAGAAGGTACGGAGAATCTCCTAAAAGTGGAATATTAAACTATTGCCCTTATAATGATAATCATCAACCAACCACTCACTTTTCATTCCTTACCTATTAACCCCTTCCCAAACCCATCAACCAAGCACCCGTGAATTGTTATAGGAAAGATTTTTCCAGCTTTATTTTCTAGAAGAGTGATACCCAAGGAAGAACCAAAGAGGATAACCGAACGATCGAAATAACTTTTGGATGCTTGGTTTATGAAATATGGAGGAAAAGAAACTCCAGGATACTCAAAGACATTAGTTATCATTCATCTCAAACACTCAAGGAGAGAAAAGGTAGAACTAGAGAATTCATCTTCATTCATTCATTATAACTTAAGTGCAGCAGAAGTATTGCTAGTAATTGGGACATGATTATGATTCCTATGTTGGTGATAACTAGAACATTTCTTAAGCTGGGGGACAGCTAGAACTTTTGTCATTCCTTGCAATCTTTCAAGCTTTGACATAGGAAGTCAGTGGGTAATCTTGTTAACTTGTAAAGCTTCAAGTTACTGCATTGTAACTTGCAAAGCTCTGCATAACACAATTGATTCTGCAGATTCCTATATATCTACTCATGTAGTAATTTACTTCATTATACGATATCCACTAACTTGTAAAGCTTTAAGCTATTGCATACTTTCCTTGCATCCTTATTGGGACCCTTATACAATTCCATTATTTTCAACAACAAAAAAAAGCTAATTAAGAGGTTTATTGGATTACTCTATCTGAGTAAATTTTCATTGCTTGATTATTATAAGATTATATAAACTTTAACAATTATATAGCTGAGTAGTACATACTATTGCTTTAGAATGTTTATAGTACCATTAAAATTATTATTTCAAAAAAAATTAAAGATCAACAAATAGTATTATATTAAGAAATCGAAAATCATTAATTAGCAATATTATTACGTATAAAATTATCCTACTTTCTTAATTCATTGAGAAACAACTATCAACTTACACTCTAGATTTAATATTAAAATATATTATTCACTGTTTATTTGGTAAAAATGAAATATCTAATTTCAAGCGTCAATTTAACACTTTTTATTTAACTAATTTTACCATAATAATTCTAAAATTTTGGAATTAAAATTAATCAAATTCAAAATTAAAGGGCCTACTTGAAAATTTAAGCTCTAAATAGCGATCTTACTACAAAAATCCACTTACAAAAGAGGTGTTGATACTAATCCTAAGTGGCAACTTTTTCGTCAGGTACATGTAGCTTCTTTTTGCTCTCCATATTATATATGTATATATAATGCAAAGATCGGAACTAGGGTGAATTCTTAAATTAGATGAACAAGGCAGCATTTCATCTCTTTACCTTGATAAGTTCCTTGGGCAAGCCAGAAGCTCCATGCAGCACCAGGTAAACACCTTTCTTCGAACTTAATGCATGTAAATCCTAAAGCCAGGGAAGATTTTAAAATCATTAAAATTACTATGTATCAACAGCATCAACAAACGTTAGAAAAGTTGCTTAAGTCGGTAACTATTTTCAAATTAGTGGGATGTGAAACTGTTACAGGTCTTATGAGAGAGCCAACCCCAAAAGCTAGCTTAAAGAGTGGGAGAGCTCATAAGGCTATAAACTCCACATTAGCCTCTCTTATTACCGATGTGGGACAATTAAACTGTAAAATTCCACCACGCTTTGCAACCCAAGCACCTGCGGGCTGGCTGTGTGCTAGACTTTTTCTAGCCCTGGGCGAACACCCAAATACTGGCATCACCACCCGTGGGCATGGCACGAGAACTTGAAAGAGTGGTGTTAACTTTGATACCAATTGTTACAGGTCTTATAAGAGAGTCAACCCCAAAAGCTAGCTTAAAGGGTAGGAGACCTCATAAGCTTATAAACTCTACATTAGCCTCTCTTATTATCGACATGGGACAATTAGACCGTAATAGAAACCTAATCGAATTGAGTCTAGCAAGTACTTGTGCTATATATGAGTGCAATAAAAGGGGTCCATTCTACCCGGATTCAAGCCCCAGCAAGTGCATGGAGTGAGAGAGTTTGTAAGTATTTGTATCCAGAAAAAAATTAAATAGATAATTTCAAAGGGTCTGAGTCAGACATGTATTAGTTTCAAAAAGCAAAACATACTGACATGAGCAACATCAGTATACTCTTACCTCAAGCAATTCAAGTCTCAGATTTGGCCCACTTGCAGGGTACTTCCCATGTACATTGCCAATACACACTGCCAAGGCATCTATGCCAGTTTCATCAATGAACTCTTCAGCCTGAAGAATCAAGTAATAACAATTACATCAATATAAACTACATCCGCGTTAGCTATTTTTAAATGCATCAGGTAGTATAACGACCTGATTAACGTCAGTTAGCATTGCTTCATAATCTTCTATGGTCAAGTCATCTTCAGTTCCTGACAATCTCCCTAGTTCAGCCTCCACCATCACATTTTTGGAGTGGGCCAAGTGTGATATGAACTTAGTGTATGAGATATTATCGCTTAGAGAAAGATGTGAGCCGTCAACCATAACAGAATCAAATCCCTGAAATGATTGATAAAGGCAATTTGGCATTAAACTAACAGCCCATATAGATTTATACTTGGTAACTTCAACATTTGTAAATTCACGTACTATCAGTAATGTATTACATATCATTTGATAGATTATAAGATCCATACTTACCAAGTGAAGAGCTTCAATCAACTCTTGCCTTGAATTGCCATGATCAAAGTGAACAGTGATGGGAACCTGCCACATATGGATACTAGTTAATTATTGTCCCTGTTAAACAACCGTTTCACCACAAAAGCTTAAGCTATTGTGTGAGGCTAATTTAATTGGTTTTATATATTCACTAACACATCACCTCAAGTGAAAGCCATTTGGGCTTGAAACTTGCACAGGCTCACTCTACCTTGTGCTGAATAATAGGTGGGTGGTAGGATTTGAACTCACGACCATTTGGTCATAGAGGTTCTGATATCATATTAAGCGACCGTTTGACTACAAAAGCTTAAGTTGTTGTGTGAGGCTAATTTAATTGGTTTTATATATTTACTAACAGTCCCTAACTGATACATAGATGCACCAAATCATAGGAAGCCCCCAAACAAGTACATTTTGTTATTTGGTTTGTTTTCTTTTTAATATAGAACATCATCTTCTCTCATAATAATCTATAGCAAGCTCTTAGAAAGAAATTGGTTTATGAAAACAAAATCAAAGTGGAAAGAAATGGATTGTCAAGTATGACTACTTTTCTCTTCTAAAAGACATGAATAACCCAATGAAGACGCATGTTATGTCATGCCACATAAAGGATAATGATTAGCAATAACTAGATCAACAAGTAAAAAGACATCAAGGCTCCTAAAATACCCTTCTCCTACAATTTACCCTGCTCCTCTGCACTCCTCCCCATTTTCAATAAAAAAAAATTTTCACAAAAAAATTAAATGTGAAGCCATCACCACAGAGTTTTATTGTAACTATGACAATGGATGCACAAGAATATGTCATCATTTGTATTTGAGTTTTATATGTAAATAGCCATTCTTTTGAAATAAACAAATTGGAACAAGTTTTGATTCATCAGACATGGTTGAAAACATGTTACTAAATTCAGGTTTATATTTTTTGGGAGAAGAATATGACATCTTGACAAAAATATAAAGAAATTCATGTACGGCAAACAGAAGAATTATTAACTAGTAGCTAAAACTCACAAAATTTGAAATATGGCTGATGTTAGGCTAATATTTTAGGGTTTAATATGCTGGAAGTTAGGAGTTTTGGTTACTAGAATTTTGTGATGAACACAAAGAATGGAAGGTAAGAAATTAAGAATCACTCTTAGAAGAAAGCATCACACTTTCTAATTAAAAACTCAAATCTGTAGAAAATTTTATATTGCTTGTTTTTTTTATGAAGAGCTAAATATATATATATAGAGAGAGAGAGTTCTTAAAACCCTTATTATAGTAGGAAAAGATTCCTAATTCAAATTCTATTATAATAAAAATTCTATAAATCCTAAATAACTAGGATAACATATCTAAAGTAGAACAACATATTTAATTTACTATTATTTCCTATCTAATAAGGAATCCTAGCACAATCTAAATTTCAGTTTTTATTTTTGATGTCAACTCAATTTCTAATCCTCATCCTACCAAATTGAGGCTTGTGGTTGACAAATTTTTCCTCTTTTATTTCTTCTACATACTTTAAGCTCTTTTACATCAATTCTCCCCTGCTTGTTGGAAGTCATCCTCGACGTAGAGTATGACAAATATTAATCATATAAGTCTAGATTTAACTTTTGAAATTCTAATTCTAGAATTCAAATACTGTCAGAAATTGGTCTTCCTTTCCACTTGACAAGAAATTATCGATATTCCCCATCTCTTGTTGCTACAATTTGTTCATCAATAACATCTTCTATTTACTCTTTTAAGATTAGGGGTGGCTGGAATTCTTATAGATACAATAAGGGACTGCTTATCTTGCCTATAATAAATAGTTAAGTCCGCAATATTTAAGATAGCAATTATTCCCTTGTCACTTGGTAATTCTAAAACAAAAGCATTAACACTTATCTTCTTGACGATCTTATAAGGTACAACATTTCATGAATGAATTTTCTTATATTTCCCTTTTTAAAAACGCTCTAGAGAAATCCTAACCATTACCATATCACCTTCACTGAATTCTACTAATCCAAGATGTTGATCAGCATGTTCTTTATAAGAAAAATTGTTGGTTATTATCTTCATCATATCTTATCAAAGATGTCCCTCATGTGTTGTGCAAAACCTTCAACTTCAACTATAACTCATGTTGTTTGCTATAAAGGAGCTAGACCAATAGGCTTCCTTGGTTGACTCATGAAACTCTCTCAAAAGGGCTCTTACCAGTAGACCTATTTATAAAACTCTTATATGCAAATTCTGTTACCAACCAAGCATCTTAACAGGTCCCCCAAGCTTCTATTCATTACCTCTATTTGTCTATCAATTTGGGGATGGAAAGAACTTAAAAATTGAAGCTTAGTGTTCAATGTTTTCCATAGAGTTCTAAAAATAATTCATAAACTTTGCATCAAGATTAGAGACGATGGTCAAAGGTAATCCATGGAGATGTACAACCTCATTGAAGAAAATTTTAGCAATATGGATAGCATCATAAGACTTTGAACATGGAATGAAATAATTCATCTTAGAAAACCTATCCATCACCACAAAAATATAATCATAACCTCTGATAGTTTTAGGAATTCCCAAGACAAAATTCATACTTATGTCCTACTGTGGTTTGTAAGGCAAGGGTAGTGGTGTATATAATCCAAAATTTTGTTTCTTTCCTTTAGTTAATTGAGATGTTCGACATTGTCGTATAACCTTAGATACGACCTGCTTCAAAAGGGCCAATAAAAGTGATCTTTAACCATTGTGATGGTTTTATCTCTTTCAAAGTGTCATGTTGCGCCTCCTCCATGTAATTCCTAAATCACAAACTCTCTTATATAAGTATCAGGTAGACAAAGTTGATTTCCTTTGAAAATATAATGATCGTGGATCACAGAAAGAAAGTGTTGGTCTCTTTGTCCAGCTGCAATTTCTGAATAGATTATTCCAAAATCTCGACCTGAAACATGTTCTCTTTTTATTTTATTGAATCCCACAACTTTTACTGCTAAAGTGTTAAGCAAATGACTCTTCGTACTAAATGTATATGCTGCCTTATTCTTAACTCCTATCCAATGCTTAATGACAAAGTTAAATTGCTTTAAAAATTCACTCCATAAGGCATGCCTTTTGTTCAAGTTCTTCTAGGACTTGAAGTGTTTAAGAAATTCATGATCCGAATATAAAATGAACTCCTTGTATGAGACATAGTGACGCCAATTGTAAAGAACACATACTACAACATAAAGTTTAGACAAGGTTAATTATCGTTGTTTCTCTTCATTTAACTTTTCACTGAAGTAAGCAATCAGGTGTCCCTCTTAGCTGAGTATGCCTGCAATTCCCACATGAGATGCATCACAAGCAACATCAAATACCTTAGAAAAATATGGATGATGTAAAACAGAAGATCCAGTCATCTTTTTCTTGATTTCTTCAAATGCTTTAGTTGCTGCCTTTGACCAAGCAAATTGTACTTTCTTCAAACAATCAATAATAGGTGCCATTATGGTGCTGAAATTACAAATAAATCGTCTATAGAATGTTGCTAAGCTGTGAAACCTCCTTCTCGTGCACATCCGTTAGAATAGGCCAATCAAGGATGGCTTTAAAGAACACTTCTTTAAGTTTATATAAAGTTTCTCTTGCCTCAATACTCTCAACACTTGTTATAGATGTAACAGGTCGTCTTCTTTCGTCTTGTTACATATTAATATATCATCACAATATATCACCAAAAATTTGCCCCTAAATGATCGAAACATTTGATTCATCACTCTCATAAAAGTTCCAGGTGCATTAGAGAGTCCAAATGGCATCACCACCGATTCATAAAGTCCCTCTTTAGTCTTCAAAGACATTTTCCATTCATCTCCTGGTCTAATTCTAATTTGATGGTACCCACTTCGTAAGTCTATCTTGGTAAAGATAGTAGCTCCAATCAACATATCTAACATGTCATCAAGGTGAAGTATTGGAAATATATACCTTATTGTGATCTCATTTATTGCCTAATAATCATCCTTTTTAGGAGTCAATAGTGCTAGAACTGCACACGGACCAAGACTTTGTTGAATACTCTATTTGTCTCTTTAGCTCTTTATTCTCAATAGGATACAAGCAATAGGCTGGAAGATTTGGCAGAGCAGATCCAAGTACCAAGTCAATAGCATGCTAAATATCTTGCAAGGAGGTGATTCACCTAGTAAATCATCCTATGTAAGGTCTGAAAAAACAGCCAACAATTCTCCCACTTCTTTTGGTAAGGTAAAGGATGTTTTAGATGTTGTTTCTTATACTTCCATCACTACCATTGCAAACAAAATTTCCTTTTCCTTGCTAACAACTTCAAATTCTATCTCCTTAAAGATATTAAGAGGCTTTTTATTGGCATTTATGGCTGTCTTGTTACTTCCTCTTTGTTTTTCTACCTTGTCTACCTTCACAGGCTTCAAAATTATCTTCTTTCCATGAAATATAAACTAATAGGTATTAGCTTTTCCGAAATGCTACACATTTTGGTCATAAAGCCACGAACGCCTAAATACGATGTGAGATACTTTCATAAGAATGACATCACACCAAATAGAGTCCTCATATATTCCTAATTTGAAAGAAACCAAGCACCTTTGAGCAATTGGTATAGTACTATCATCTATTCAAGCAACTTTGTAGAGATTTGGATGTTTCTCTGTGAGTAAATTCAATCGCTTCACCATGTTCTCCAATACCACGTTCATACTACTTCCTCCATCAATGATAAGCTTGCATACTTTATCTCCACATCTAGCTTGAGTAAAGAAAACAGCAGTATGAAGCCATTCTTCTTATTCTTCCGCTTTACAGGTTGTAAGTATGCAGCTTACTAAATTAAGATTTGTAGGACTAGTTAGTTCATCACTAGAGTCTCCTTCCAACTCCTCTCCAACTTCGTACTCACACACATACTCATTAGATTCTTCCTCTTCTTCTTCTTCCATCATACGTAAACCTTTAATAGGACATTCATAAGCAAATTGGACCCTCCTATTACATCAGAAACACTTCTTGTCATTGCTGCCTCCTTTCATTCTAGTCTCAGCTATGGCTTTGCCTTTAAGTTCAACTCCTTGAGAAGTTTTATAGTTATTTTATGGTGCAAATTTTGATGCATTAGGTGTAGGTCTAAAGTTTTGCACGGTTGTAGTTCTCTTCATGTCAAAACTCCCCATTTGACTTTGAAACTTTTTAGTTACTACTTATCCCAAGTATTGTTCCGCTCTTCAAGCCAAGCGATATGCATCTTTAAGGTTGTAAATCCTTTTCATTATTAGCTACTAGTGAATTTTTCCCCTCAAGTCATTTTTGTAATGGAATATAAGTTGACATTCCGACTCCATCCCTTCACATCGGATAAAAAGTTCATCAAATATTTCCATATACTCAGTTTCAGACATAATCCCTTGTCTAAGAGTTGTGAGTTGATCTTGGAGATCATCTGATAATGAAATGGTAAGTATGTTTTCGAAAACTTTAGCTTCATCTCTTCTCAATCAACAATTGGTAGTTGGCTTGTTTTTTGAAGTCTATTCTCTACCGATCTCCACCAGATTTTAACATGTCCAACTAGCTTCATCTTTGCGAATCAAACTTTTCAATCTCCTGACATGTGGTACCAGTCAAAGAAATCTTCCATTGCTACTGTCCAGTCTAAGAACATGTGTGGATCCATCTTTCCTACGAAATCAAGAGCTTTAACACAAACTTTCGTAGTAATGTCCTCGAGCTCATTGTGTGTTTCAACTCTATTGTGGCCTCTAAAGGCTCGCATGCGCTCTCCATGTGCTAATAGTTGGTTTCTTTGTCTTGGATCTCTCGGTAGGCGTTAATTTCCTAAACCCATAAGCTGTTGATTAGTGTTAGCCTCTTCGTCTTGGATTTCACTTTCTCCACTCTTACCATCAATTGTAGTTTGTTGTCTAATATTGTTTTTTGGACTAGTTCCTGGAACACCTTGTGATCAAGGGTCTTTAAGGTCCAATCTTTCTATAACTCCTATAAGTATTTCATCTCGCTCCTAGTTGCTGAATATTCCTTTATATGTCCTTCCACTACGTGTCGTCATCGTGAAACAAAGCTTTGATACCAAATTGATATAGGATAAATAGAAGAATTATTAACCAGTAACTAAAACTCACAAACTTAGAAATATGGCTAATATTAGCCTAGTATTTTAGGGTTTAAAATGTTGAAAGTTAGGATTTTTGGTTGCTGAAATTTTGTAGTGAACACAAACAATGAAAGGTAAGAAACTAAGAATCAATCCTAAGGTCTAAGAATTACTCTTAGAAGAAAGCATTATACCTTCTAGTTGAAAACTTAAGTTTGCAGAAAATTTTCAGATTGTTTATTTTTTGGATGAAGAGCTGAACAGACACACACACACACACACACATATATATATTTCTAGAAACCCTTAATATAGTAGAAAAGGATTCCTAATTTAAATCGTATTATAATAGAAATTCTATAAGTCCTAAACAACTAGGATAACATATCTCATTACTACTATTTCCTATCTGATAAGGAATCTTAGCGCGATCTAAATTTCAGTACTTATCTTAGATGTCAACTCAATTTCCAATCCTCATCTTACTAAATTAAGGCTTGTGGTTGACTAATGTTTCTCTTTTATTTCTTCTATATACTTTAAGCTCTTTTGCATCAGAAATTGTGATTTCTGAACATGCAGCTATTTATCTCTTTCCCCAATTGTATTATCCTTTTATTATTTGGAATAAAATATTATGCACTTACATTGGCCTGATCAGCAGCGCATACACAAGCAGCAACCAACGGAACTCCACCCAGTTCCAATGCACTTGGATGAATCTGCAAAAAAAGCAAGTAAAATCAAGCCACAATTGGATACTCGCACCAATGAGCATCTACCAAAACTACTATTTTGCACTTTTTAAGGGTAGACACCCCACTCTAACCTGTAAAATAGCAGGGCTATTTTCTTCTTCTGCTGCTGCAACAACAGCCTCAGCTCCTTCTATATTATAAATGTTAAATGCTCCAACCGCATATCCACCACTCTCAGCATTCTTCAACGAAAAAAAGGTAGTCAATAAACTCGAAACCTTAGTTACAAAGAGAATAATGTACATGATCCTTACAAGAAGGAGCTCTTTTGTCGATGAAACTCTGGAAGGAAGAGCCCATGATTTCACCACTTCTGCCAGTGCTTTAGTGTCACCAACATTACCTGAAAAATCCAATTTCGACGTTAGTTACCCAGCTTGAAAAATAAACATCAGATGAGATAAAAAGAACTAGCTAAAACTTACCAGGGAAAACAATGTATGGAACTCCTGGATGCCTACTTTCAGGACCTAGTTGCCACAGGGGAACACCAGCCAGGGCCTGTCCAACAATTGTAGCACGTTTTGCTTCTAGAGCTTTAGTAGCAATATCTGATGATGTGATTCCACCCTAAAGAAAGAAAGCATATCATTAAGTGGATATAAAATTATTATTCGTGTAATAAAAATCCTTGGATGGAATCAAATTCCTAATGTAATCCAAAACACAAGAATCTAGGACTGTAAAATCCAGGAAGATAACAAAGTGTTTTGGAAAAGATATTATAAGTACCCTAATGCTACTCTATGAAGGCTAGACATTCCACGTGGCATTTCTATTCCACTTAATTATGACAATGAAAGAGCAAGCCAAACAATTCCGAACTTTTTGTCTTTTGGATCCAACCATATGAGAAAAACAAATCTAAAACTAAAAGGGGACAAAGGGATGGCCTTTGGCACCATTGACTTTGAAATTATTAAAATTTGAAGTTACTTAAAAATATAATTATGGCACCCTCTATTACTTAAATTCTTTCTAATGTTTTTTGCTCCCAAATAAAATTTATTGCTTCAGCTTAGATAGCATGAATGATTTCCAGCAAGGGTACGTCAACAATCATAGTTAGGGAGCTAAAATCCCACCAAATCGAACCAAGAAAGCTCAGCCATTTTACTCCAAGAATCGCATCAAACCTTTCTAAGGGAATACAATAAAGGCCAATCTTCGTCGACAACTTCAAATGGAACTGATTTATAGATACCCATACTGGATAAACGTTCCCCATTTTCCACGAAAACTTGCAGCCCTGCTTTCTCCCACACTACCAATCCCAAACTTGGTATTAATCCTTCACGCCAAAAACTTATGTGTGCTGTTTGAATCCACTATCACTGAAACTCCTAAAATTTCTACTAACAATTGCATGGTAGGGGAATTGCATATATCGCTGATGCCATGCAAAGAAATCTCAGGATCCCCCATGAGGTCATCCTTCAGTTCATTGTTCACATCTAGAACCTCATCCAAAATAATCTTTTACATTTGTGCTCTGCAGAATAAGATTCATCACAGTTATAACACAGTCTTTTGGTCCATCTTTTCGCTATTTCAGTCTCAAGAAAATTACACCCTAGATGCGGGGCCAGAAGTTTCCCACAAAATTTTTCTTCTCTCTTTTACTCCCCCTAAAATATTTGTTTGGAAAAATAGGGCTGGTTTTCAAAAAACTTGACATCTACACTTACAAAGGTTTTTTTGGTTTTTGGAGTATAGCACTTGTACCTATTTTTTTTGAAGCATATCCTATGAAACACAATTTTCCACTCTCGAAACAAGTTTAGAATGAAACTTGTTGGATATGTGAACAAAAACAGTGCGCCTAAAAATTTTGAAGTGGCAAATCTAAATAAATTCTACAATCGAGAAAGGCCTTTTTAAAATAACTAACAGGTGTAAACAGTCTATTAATTAAATATGATGCAATCAAAATAGTTTCTCCCCATAGATATTTCGGAACTTGCATAGAAAACATCATGGCGCAAGCCACTTTAAGTGTTTATTTTTCCTGTTTGCAATTCCGTTCCGTTAAGTATCACGACAAGTAGATTGATTTTAGAAACATTCCCAAATGTTAATTGAAATGCTTAGTTCCATTATCGGAACGAAGGATACTAATTTTATATTGAAATTGGATTTCAACCAACTTATAAAAATCTTGATCAAATAGACCCAACACAGTCGAATGTGATCATCTATAAAAGTCACAAACCATTTTTTTCCAAATATACGGCTAACCTTGGAGGTCTCCACACATCACCATGAAATTAAATAAAATGGTCTTGATACAAAATATGGTTTTGTAAGATAAGTTACATGATGACTTTTTGATAAAACACAACTTTCACATTGAAACAAAGAGCATTTCAAATTTTTGAACAAATCTGAAAAGAAGTATTTAAGATAGGAAAAACTTGGATGTCCTAATCTATGATTCCAAAGCATAATTTGTTCACAAACAAAATTTTAACTAATACTACTCAAGCCTTCAACTATTTTATTAATGAAAAAATTCTCATCATAATAATAAAGGTTGTCGATCATCCTAGCATTGTCAATCATCCTCTGTGAGTTTCGGTCCTGAACGACGAGAATCAAAGAAAACAATACAAACTAAGAATTCTTAGTGACTTTGCTAATTGATAATAAATTGTAGGCAAATTTGGGAACGTGTAGAATAGATTCAAGATCTGTATTCTTTTAAATTGTTATTTAAATCTTTCCTACAATAGGTGAAAAATTATCATCTGCAATCCTAACTTTTTCATTCCAAGAACAAGGCAAATAAGTATTAAACAAATGTAACAAGGAGGTCATGTGATCAAAGGCCCCTGAATAAAAAAATTTTCACTACAAGATAGGCATTAGAGTTGCGACATGTTTGAGCAAGAGAGCCACTAGGAATACTAGACGAGGAATTGGACTTCAGCAGTTTTAGAAGATGATCGATTTCCTCTTTACTAAAAGGACTTGTCTCACCTTCATTTGTAGGGGAAAATGCATTAATGGTATGTCACTTGATCTTTTACTTTTCCAATTTGCCGACTTCCATAGATTTTCCAACAAGTTTCTCAAGCATGGTGTGGTTTTTTGCAATAATCACCACACTTGAGTTTTCTTTCACTATTGTCCCTGCTGGGCTTTATTTGCAGCAGATGTTATTAGGGATGAATTTTCGACAGATCAAGTAGCCCCCTTTTTCCCAAGCATTACATTCCTACGACTTTCTTCACTTCTAACTTCAGCAAATACCTCACTGATAAGGGGGTAGAGGATTTCGGCCTATAATTCTTCCCCTCACTTCATCAAACTCAACATTTAATCCAACAAATTTTTCAAAAAAAAACATTTAATCCAACAAGAAATTTGTAAATGTGATGGTCGTCTATTATCTTTTTAAAGTGTTGGTAGTCTTGGGAAGACTTCCATTCATAATCTTAAACAAATCCAAATTTTTCCCTAGGGTGACATTGTCCTCTCCTTGACAAATTTCTCCAAGTTTTATTCAATTCATATATCTGGGATTCATTTCCCAAATCATAATACATTCGGTTCACTTTATCTCAAAGTTCTTTGGCTATAGAATAACGCATGTAGTTGGAACTGATGTCTTCCTCCATGAAATTTACAAGCCATGTCATAACCATGTTTTTAGTGTTGCAAACTGCAACTGAGGGTTTCTCCTTTTTTGGTGCCTCCTTATCTCTTGTCAAGTATCCACTCTTTTCTCGTCCCCAAATATACATTCTGATAGATTGAGACCAACGCAAGAAGTTATCACCATTCAATTTGATATTGGTAACCTGTACAGAGTGTGATTTAGAGTTGGAAACATGATTTCCAAGGGATTTTGGATAGGCAGTAGAGGAAGTGGAGTCTGACGAAACTTCTGACATTGTTAAGGGTGACAGTATTTCTTTAGGGTGTTTATAGAAGCTAGAGAATGATTACCTGCTCTGATACCATATAGATAGGAGAGATACTGAAAGGAGAAAAAATAATATTTCTTCCCTTCAATTTACAACAGAATACAACACCTATATATAGGTGATACAACTTATAGCTTTAGGAGTAAATTATTTCTTAATCTATATAACTTGACTAATACCATATTTACAACAGATTTATAGCTGGCATAAGTCTAATATATTGCCCATATCTTTGACTAAGCTAATTTACTTCGTAGCAGAAAGCTTTGTACAATTTCAGTTTTATGGTCTATTAAGGATAAGATTTGAGCAGTGAATCAATAATCTGAAGGAAAAAGGATGTCAAAAACACAATCTTGTGCTACTAAAAGTTCACTCTACGAAAAAGGGCAAAGAATAGTAGAATAGGATAACCAAGCAGCTCATTGGTATTTAAAAATTGCTATTTTAAGCAAATTACCTACCTTTGCTAGAATATATCGAGGTCTTGTAGATATCCGCCTTATGATTTCCACCAATGCAGAACTCACCTTGGAATTAATCTGCAAACTCTCAGAAGGAGCTGTAAAACAAATAAAATAATCAAGTTATTTGGTTAATAAAGACAATTTTTTTCCTAGCTACAAAAGTTGCTTATACATGTTCTACAAAAAGATAACTAGAATTGATACTTGAAACAAGAGGGTATAGAAAATATCATAAGACAAAAAACCACTTTATTTCTCTGATTATATGTAATTTATACACTGAGTATAACCTATTCTAATACTACTAAACTACTATATTTTTCGTATATGCTAACTTATCCAATCTATAGTATATCTTATCTTATCTACTAGAAGATAAACTTATCTCCTAGAAGATAATCTCCTAAGCTAACTAAACTTATCTGAAATAATAATCCAACACTCCCCCTCAAGTTGAGGAATAGATATTTATCATTCCCAACTTGCTTAGAATTGTCTCAAATCTAGGCATAGGCATGATCTTTGTGATGATATTGGCTTCCTGTGCTTCAGCAGGGACATAGCATAGATCAATGCCCTCTTCTTCTATGTCACATTTGATAAAGCTCCCGCCAATTCTAACTTGTTTTGTTTGATCATGTTGAACTGGATTCTTCACTATACTAATGGCTGATTATCACTGAAGACTTTGGTGGGAGAGGAAGTGGTGATCTGTAGGTCCTGCATCCACCTCTCTAACCAAACAACTTCACAAATTCCTTGTGCAATTGCCCTAAACTCTACTTCTGCACTGCTTGTTGCTACTACGGATTGCTTCTTGTTTCTCCATGTGACAAGATTCCCCATAATTTAGTACAATAACCAGATGTTGACCTACTGTCTTCAATACAACCAGCTCAATCTGCATCTGTGAAACCTTCTATGCTTCTTTTCTCATTTTTCCAAAACATTAATCTTCTACTTGGATTGCCTTTGAGATATCTCATAATATGGTTGATTGCCTCTAAATGTTTGTGAGTTGGAGAGTGCATAAATTGGCTAACAATACTCACAGAATAAGCAATATCTAGTCTGGTTAGTGACAAATAGATAAGTTTTCCTACTAACCTTTGGTATCTTCCTTTGTCAACAAGAGAATCTTCTTCATTCTTGAATTTCTAGTTTCTCTCCAGTGGAGCTCCCATAGGTTTGCAACCCATCTTTCTTGTTTCCTCGGGTAAATCAAGAATGTATTTTCATTGAGATATGAAAATACCTTCCTTACTTCTAGCAATCTCCATTCCAAGAAAGTGTCTTAATGCTCCGAGGTCTTTTACCCTAAATTCCAGCCTCAATTTTTGTTTAAGATCATTGATCTCACTAGTGTCATCGCCTGTGATTATAATATCGTCCACATACACAATCAAGATGGATTTCTTGCAATTTTTTCCACACTTCACAGACATTATGTGATCAGCTTATCCCTGTTTGTATCCAAACCTACAAAGAGTGTCATTGAACCTCTTAAACCATGCTCATGGAGACTGTTTGAGGCCGTATAAGGATTTTTTTAGTTTGCAAACTCTTCCCCTTCCTTCTTCGGTTTCAAAACCTGGTGGTATCCTCATATATATTTCCTCATCTATATTTCCTCATCTAATGTACCATTTAGGAAGGCATTTTTAATGTCGAGCTGATAGAGTTCCCAATCTAAAATTGCAGTCAATGATAGAAGGACTCTAATTGTGTTCAACTTCACAACTAGAGCAAATGTCTCCTCATAATCTATTCCATAGGTTTGTGTAAAGCCTTGAGCCACTAATCTAGCCTTATACCTTTCAATCTCTCCATCTGCTCTATACTTCACAGTAAACACCCACTTGCTACCAATCACCTTTTTTCCTTTGGGTAGATCCATAATCTCCCATGTTTTATTATCGAGTAAAGCTTTCATTGCTTCAAGTACAATTTCCTTCCACTTAGGTTCTTGGAATGCATCACGTACATTTCTTGGAATTCTTACACTGTCAAGCTAGTAGTGAAAGCTTTAAACTTTGAAGATAACTTTGAGTAAGTCAAATAATTTGAAATAGGATATTTAGTACATGATCTTACCCCCTTTCGTAGTGCAATTGGCACATGTAAGTCACTTACCATAGTCTCTCTAGGAGCCGATTCCTAGTCCAATGATCGCCCTTGTTGAAGAGCTTTAGGCCTTCGAGAACACACTAAGATTGGTTTTTCGGGAATTGGTTCTCCCACTAAATTGGACTGGACAGTTTCAAGTTCAATGGTAGGTGTTTGCGAGTTTTGTGGGAAGGTTTGTGAGATAGGAAGTGATATGCTTGGGTCCCAATAAATCTCTTCATGGGATGTCTCCCTCTGAAGAGAGGTATGTTATAGTAGTGCTCTAAAGGCAATCACCTTTAGCACTTTTGTACAAACTTTATTTTGATTAATAAAGCGAAAGACATTTTT
>JANQAP020000209.1:815378-831303 GCA_026874005.2 Erythroxylum coriaceum | reverse complement strand
AGGAGTAACAGATCTGGATTTATTAAAAATAATCAGTAACAAATCACTACTCACTAAGCCCCTACTTAATAGGAACAATGAAACAAATGACGTAATAAATTGAAAACAAATTCTGCAGATAAGAAGATAAAATCAGGTGCTGGTAGAAAAGATAAAATCAGATGCTTGACACATATGACCTCTTCTTCCCCTGATATGTAATTATGGGCTTATCGTTTCTCCCTTCTTGGAAAGACACCTTGTCCTCAAGGTGAAAATGAGGACATTGTTCAGCAATAAGATCATAATCTTCCCAAGTTAACCCCTCAAGTGGACGTCCTTTCCAAACAACAAGTAATTCCAAAATCTGTCCAGCAGTCCAGCTGTGTTCTAGTACACGATCAGGCTGTACTAAGAGTTCCCAGTCATTTGAAATTGGGAGAGGAGCTGGTGAAGTTGGGGGCGAAATCCCATGTGCAGGTCGCAACAATGAAACATGGAAGATGGCATGGATTTTTTGCATCTGGTAGCTCCAACTCATAGGCCACAGTACCGATCTTCTTTAGGACCTTGTACGGCCCAAAGTACCTAGGAAAAAGCTTGTCAAAATGTCACTTGGAGAGTGATTTCTGTCTGAAAGGTTGGATTCGCAGCCATACATAATCTCTAATGTCAAAGGAAAGCTCTCGTTGCTGCTTGCCTTGTTGAGCCTTTACGCGAGACTGCACTTTAGTGAGACTTTCTTTCAAAAGTTTCAGCATAGCATCTCGAAGCAACAGCTGATCTTCCAGTTCAGCATTTGATGTTTCACCCTTCACGAAAGGATGCAGAGGTGGAGGATCCCTACCATAGACAATCTTGAAAGGTGTTGTACTAGTGGAGACACGAAAACCAGTGTTGTATGAATATTCTGCCCAGCGTAAAAAAGAATTCCATTTTTTTGGTTGTTCATGTGCAAAGCATCGTAGGTAAGCTTCCAAACACATGTTAACCACCTCCGTTAGGAAGTGCTCATTCTCAACTAGGAAGTGCTCATTCTCAACTTGGTTTGGCTAAGGTGAAATAATTCCTGCCAGAAAGTGCAGCCACTGTTTTTGCTGTAAATGGACGGGAGAGAAGTAAAAAATGGCCATACTTACTCAAGCGGTCAACCACTGCTAGGATCGTGTCAACCCCATTAGACTTGGGCAAGCCAACCACGAAATCCATTAAGATATCTTCCCAAATCCCGTCCGGAATAGGCAGAGGATGCAACAAACCTGCGGGTGCGAGGGTTTCATACTTGTTCCGTTGGCAAATCAAACATTGTTGAACATGAAGTTTGACATCCCTCTTCATGTGAGGCCAATAGAACTGATCCGAGGATAACCTCCATGACCACTAGTAGGAGTCTCCAGTGCCTCGGCTAACAAAGTAGCCCTTAAGTGAAAAATAGAAGGAATAACCAACTTGCCTTTATAAAAGAGTTTATTGACTGACCACTGAAAATTAAAGTGTAAAGATGAATCTTTTTGCGGGTCATTCATGAGCTTTTAGTGTAATTTTCCAGCAGATAAGCTTCCTGCAAATCTGAATAATCCAGAGGCACGGTCATAATTAAATTAAAAAAATCAACTTCTTGTGGTTTCCGAGAGAGTGCATCAGCTGCAGTATTGTCCTTCCCAGCCTTGTATAATATAGTGAAATCAAAAGGTAGCAATTTTAGAATAAGCCGCTGCTGAGAGTTTGTAGAAATCCGCTGCTCAAGCAACTGTTTAAGACTGTTGTGATCAGTTGTAACATAAAAATGCCTGCCAAGTAAGTAATGTTTCCACTTTTGAACAACAAGAACCAAAGCCAACAATTCTTGTTCATAGGCTGACTTGTATCGGTTGCAATTGGCAATCCTTTACTGAAATAAGCTATAGGATGATTCTGTTGAATCAATAAAGCACCAACTCCTTCCATAGAGGCATCACATTCAATAGTAAAGGATAAAGAAAAATTGGGTAACTTCAGAACTGGTACCGTCGTTAGTGCTTCCATGAGCTTCTGAAAGGCAACTTCAGCACAATCATTCCAACAATAGGCATCTTTGTTAGTGAGATCAGTGAGTGGCTTGGCAATAACACCATAATTCTGTACAAATCTCCTATAGTACCCTGTGAGACCAAGAAATCCTCGGAGCTCCTTAATAGTTGTGGGAAAGGGCCATTGTTTCATAGCATCAATTTTCTCATGATCAACACTCACTCCTTCATTAGATACTATATGTCCCAAAAAATCCACTTGTTGGAGAGCAAATAAACATTTTTTTGCACTTGTGAAAAATGTATAAATGGGTAGTAATTTAAAAACTAACTCTAAGTGAAATTTATGAAGATGAAGAGAGGGACTATAGACAAGGATATCATCAAAGAAAACTAAAACAAAACGCCTTAAATAAGGATGAAAAAGGTCATTCATTATCCCTTGAAAGGTCGAGGGTGCATTAGTGAGGCCAAAGGGCATCACAATAAATTCATAATGACCAGAATGAGTTCGGAAGGCTGTTTTCTGAACATCTGCTGGTTGCACTCGAATTTGATGATAACCAAAGCGGAGATCAATCTTTGAAAAATAAGCGGCACAATTCAGCTCATCAAGTAACTCATCCACATTAGGTATAGGATACTTATCAGGCACTATAGTGTGATTGAGCTCCCTGTAGTCAATGCACATCCGCCATGAACCATCTTTTTTCTTTACTAAGAGCATCGGACTTGCAAAAGGACTCGAACTTGGCCTTATAAAGCCTTTGGACAGC
Organism: Erythroxylum coriaceum; assembly: GCA_026874005.2. Lineage (NCBI taxonomy): Eukaryota > Viridiplantae > Streptophyta > Magnoliopsida > Malpighiales > Erythroxylaceae > Erythroxylum > Erythroxylum coriaceum. The sequence continues at coordinate 828,539 of JANQAP020000209.1, read as the reverse complement.
AAGTCAGCCATTTGTTTCTCAATCTCATCCTTTTGATAATAAGGGAAGGTCAAATGTTGGGAGGCTGTGCATTGGGATGAAGCACAATAAGCATGAGAGTGAGAGCGCAAGGGGGGAGTGATGTAGGCTCTGCAAATAAATATGAAAATACCGGTAAGAGGCTTTGTACATCAGTGAGTGAGCTAGCTAAGGCACCTCTGGACTCATCTTGTTGAGCTAAACTTTTAAATTCTGCTGGAGATGAAGAATCACGAGCAACTCCTTGGAGTTTATACCTCTTTTCATTAACCCAAAATATCATAAACATTTGTTGCCAATTAGGTTGCACTGTATTCAAAGAAGCTAGCTACTGAATACCCAAAACCATATCTGATCCAGCAATGGCAAAGGATATAAGTCACCAATAATCTTTAAATCTTGTACCTGGATGTGCAGCTGGCTACAAATCTTGTTGCAATGGATGAGACTCTCATTACCAATCTGAACACCAAAAGGGGTATCGATTGAGTGGGTAGCTGTAATTTAGAGATAAGAGACTCAGATATAAAATTATGAGTGGAGCCATTGTCAACTAGAATTAAAAGGTCCCTCTATTCAAGTGTTCCCTTCAACTTCATAGTCGTGCCCAATGTTTGGCCCAAAAACGCATGGAAAGAAATTTCAGCATGCATCTCTGAATCGGTTTCATCTTCTGCATCAGATTCAATCTGGTTTATGGGCTCCTCTTCCTCGGTTATTTCCATGATTTTGAGTGACCCAGACTTGTAGCGGTGACCAGGCTGAAACTTCTCGTTGCACCAATAACATAAATCCTTATCTCGCCTCCTCTATTTCTATATCCCATAAGCTAGTTTTCAGATTTTGTGGTTGGTTTCTCCCCCCTAAAAAACATGAATCACATGCGACCCAATTAGTATTGATCGCAGGTTGGGTCGGGTTGCTTGACCCGCTAGGTTTAAGCTCATGCCCAATCTGATTTTTAGCCTCATATTTGAGAGCTAAACTCATCGCTTTGTAAATTGTTCATGGCTTTTGTATTCGCACGTCTGCCTTTAACTCCTCCTTCAAGCCATTCAAGAAAACGCCTAAAAGACAATGTTCAGGTCAATTCTTAACCCTAGCTAATCTCTTAGCAAAGTCCTGTCTATACTCTTGTACCGTTCCCGTTTGCTTGATGCCACAAAGATACTCATCTGGGTTTTGAAATTCTACTGGACCATAATGCTCTTGTAACACCTTAGGGAGTTCCTCCCAACAGAGAAGAGTTTGCTCAGTTTTAACCCACGCAAAGAGGTCGAGCGCATCACCCTCCAAATACATGGCAGCAATGTCCACCTTCATCTCATCTGGTGTCTGGTAGTAGCAAAAGTACTTTTCAGCTTTTAGAATCCACCCTCTCGGATCACCTCCTTCAAATTTGGGAAATTCGATTTTCGTGCTTGGACGCTTTGATGGATTTTTGAGCCACCAAGGCAGGTCATATTCATCTTCATCATTTGAACTTCGAACTACTGTTTTGCCTTTCTCTCGGTTACTATGACTACATTCAAGTTGGGGGTTGCTGTTGGAAGAAGCCTTGAGAACAGCCATGTCAGTGTTAAGGGTGCCTAACTGAGCAGCCAAGTCAAAGAGTTGGGCACAGTGGAAGAACGTGGGTTTAGTGGATCAGGCATATTGGAAGAACGTGTAGAAACCATCTTGTCAACTTGCTCAGCTGCCAAATTGATAGAGGGCTGAAAGTAAAAGGTCAATAATAGGAAAATTCTAGTAATTTTCTAAGAGCAAGGGTCTCACTCGAAGAAGAATTAATAGCCAAAGGAGAATCTCCAAGAATGAAATACTTTAATTGATTTTCGATAAGTACTACATACTGCCCATAGCTATTTATGGGATAGGATTAACCCATGACTCCCTAAAAACTAGTTAACAGGCTCTGAGATCCAGGAGTAATAGAACTGGATTTATTAAAAATAATCAGTAACAAACCACTACTCACTAAGCCCCTACTTAATAGGAACACATGAAACAAACGACATAATAAATTGAAAACAAATTATGCAGATAAGAAGATAAAATCAGGTGCTGGTAGATAAGATAAAATTAGATGCTTGACACACGCAACCTCTTCTTCCTCTGATATGTAATTATGGGCTTATCGCACTCTTCGATCAACAAGTAGGTAGAGTTGGTATGAAGAAGAGAAAAGTAGAACCCAAAAAAGTATAGGACCAAGAGGAGAAAGCATGACCAAATAGGAGTACTAAACCTGCCAAGAACAATTGGTGTGCGACTGTTGAGACATAAAGTGGAACTTTACGCGTTGAACATTCATGAGAAACAATGCCCTACAAATGGTATAAACAATCTTAAGAGAGTTTAAATCATTAATGACACTAGTGTAAAAACAAGACGTGAGTGAAGTATCATCAGACCAGATCTTTGACGAAAATATCAAGTGCAGAATATGGGGTGTAATCATTGTCCAGCATGTGTGGAACGCGATTCTCAAACATCCTGCAACAGAAACAACATTTGGCTTATTAAATTTTAACTTTAAGAACTATTGTCATCAGACCCTTATGAAAAATGAGTCCTGGAAACTTTATTTCTAAGATAAATTATCAATAACAGATGCCTCAAACTAGACTAGAAACAAACCATAATTTTCATTCAGATGATTAAACGTATCTTTCAAGAATTTTTAATTGCCTGATAAGTGGCATTGTCTTGAATTACAAAACTCTACAGATTCCAACCAAACAAATACTTCTTTTCATCACCAACCACATGCTTGAACTCAGAAACACAAAGTTAAATCAAATAAACCATCTTTTGAATCTATTATAGTAACACTCGGTGCGACATGTTATGCAATCCCACATCATACAAGAGCACAGATTTCCTACAATTTTTATTCCATTGTCATGATTCTTGCACTTTTTTCATGAATTTAATTCAAAGATCTTCCTTTGACAATAACGTTTCCAACTGAAACAGCATAAACATTGAAGCTTTTGTAAAGTATATGATGTGAAGTTTAGCACATGAAGAACAAGAACGCAAATGTAGATTGTAGCAACACTTTATGAGGTCCCTAAAGCAACTAACAATTTGCAAACTTTAGATGTTCCACTATCACCTTAAACTGTATTTAGGCTTACTATTGATGAGAAATCAATTCACCAAACCAAATATAACTACCTCAGTATAGAGAATATATTCTTGGATCAATCACTAAAATAACATTGTCAGCTAAAATTAATCAAAGAAAGTCTGAAACAAACCAGGATGTTCCTCCACTGTTTCTAATGAAATCAAACAACATCCTTGTATTAAGACCTAAACGAGCTCCATAAGCCATTGCCTCCGCTGCTGATGCTATATGCACCCCAGCAAGTAATTGATTCACCATTTTTACACCACTATAAACAACAAATGGAGAACAGAATAAGAGCTTGCATTTCCCAAGAGAATTGAATGCAATAATGAAAGATCAAGTTAGTTACGAAGATCCTGTAATATTTTCATATAACATGGATAAGTCGGTGAATCATCATGCATCTTGCAAGAGAGGAAATAATGATGTACCTTCCAGCTCCACATCCTCCTCTAATAACATAGAGCTTTTCACTTAATGCTGTTAATATATGAACATTGTGTAAGCATCATTTTAAATATATTTTATCATCCTAGCAACTATTAACATTTGAAGGCTTTATCATCACCAGAAAGCACTGAACCACATGAAGTAAGGGCTTCAATGGTACCAGACGCAATTATCTGATACAAAGCATAGAAGTCACTATTAGAATACAAACAATAAAACCTGAAACAAATGATCTATGATATTGAAGGCATTGTTTCAGACCGTTAATGTTCCATCAGCAGCCCTTTTAACACCACCAGAGACAGGAGCATCCACCAATTTCAAACCCTTGCCTTCATCTAACCATTTGTAGGTTGATCATGAAGATATCAGGAAATGATGTGTCAAGCAAAGGATAAAAGAAATATGTGAAACATTCTAAACTAGATGATGCCAAAAAGGCATCCATCCTGTTTGAAATACCACATTCTACTCATCACGTGCATTCAAGAGGTGAACCATCCACTACCTATTACCAATGTAGCAAGCGCTTGGTTAATTTTCTTTTCCTCTTGATTCAACAACTGAGGTTGATTTAAAAGCCAAAAAATATCTAAGATGAGGTACTTTTTGCTTGTCAAAGTTACAAAATAGAAGGAAAGCTTTTTGTTCTCCAGAAGATTACAAGGTGTGGTGCTGTTTGAAAAAACAAGACTCCTTGAAGCAAAACTGCTTGATAATCTACCTAAGAATGGAGTTTAACAGCAAAACTTTACTTTACAACAAATCCTGATATTACATTTGTTATAATGTGATTAATCAATTCATGTGAAATCATAGACAAGTAAATGAGGAAGCTATATCTCCCATTTTGATGTACTTATACATAGAGCAGTTGAAGAAGGTTACTATTTACAAGTTCCGGTGACATTTTATGGCTGTTATTGAATGAATTGAAGGTTAATTTAGGGTTATAGCATTTCTTCTGGAGTGAAAATAGTAACAAAGAAGACTAAGGAGCAAAAGGTGGTGGAAAGTTCCATTGTACAAGTTTGAAAAATTGGAAAACAAGGTTTTCTAATTATTTCTGATCTTTTCTAGTTAATAATGAAACCTCAAAACACCAATCTTTATTTTCCTTGCATCTTGAAAAGATTTCACATAAACCTATCATCTAAGATCTTTATTTCACACCAACAATCGCGACAAGTTGTCCAGTTGTCACATTTTGGCTTCAGGAAGAGAAGATATGTAGCTCCATAATAAAAAGATAAATATTCTTCCTTAGCTTCCAACAACCTTCCTGAAGTGGCAAAGGATTTCTACAATTTTGGGTTCGAGTATTTTGATGTATATCACAACCATCCCATTATTTAGCTGACATCATGTTGATGAGCTCCTTGAGCACTTTTTCCACACTCTATATCCAGACTCTTTTCATGGCAGGAGATTTTGAATATAAACTTTTTAAGCTGGTAAATCCAAGAACAAAAAGAACAACATTTTCTTTGAAAATGCAACTACAAATTGATAGTGAAGACCTTAGACAATCAAACATTTGAAATGGAGTTCGCATGCCATAAACTAGATAACCATGCATGGGTACATACTTCGCAAGCGCTGGTCAAGTTGGCTCACAAATGCAGGAGATACAGTGGAGGAAAGAATAATAGATGCTCCTGGTGGAAGAGCTGTACAAAAGAAAAAGAAGTCAGTACTTCAACCACTGTGAGTATGGTTATATATATGGTACCTGGAACTGCTCCTAGATCACCATAAAGAATGCTCTCAGCTTGATGTTCATTTGTTACCATGACTATAAGCACATCAATATCTGAAAAAAGACACAAAAAAAGGGTTGGTAATAGATCACAAGCACCAATACAATTTGGAAACAGTCAAAAATATATGTAAAGAGACCAATCCAACATGGGAACATTAAGGCATGAACAATATATCAAATATCAAAAGAATAGAGAGAGAATTCATCTTCTTCCTCTTCCTGCCCTAACCCTCTCCTTTTCCAAGTTCTATTAGTTGTTTCTTTAGGTTTTGAATCTCTAAAGTCTTCCTTTAGCTCTTGTTTTCTTGTTCTCTTCTCTACATTCTCTGTGTTTGGTCCATGCATGTATTCGGATTTGTCTGTACACGTGGCTCTGCCACAGGCCCCTCTAGATCCTTCTCGACGACCCTTTGTTTCCCTCCCACTTTCTTTGTTATCCCACTACGTCTTTGTCATCTTCCAGGGTTTCTCCTCTAGTTTCTTCTTTGGTTTTCTCCTACTCCCTTTTGCTCCCCTAAGGTTTTCTTCGTCTCTTGGTGTTATAGGCCCTAAATTGGTTTCTAGTTATGGGACCCTACAAAATAATATCAAATTGGATGTCTTTTGGGGATTTTCTTCCTTTATGACCTATGTTAGTAGGTTAGGAAGCAAGGTTCATTGGAGCGAACTCTTCAATCTCTTAAAGAAAGGAATTAAGAAAGTAAAATACTTTTTACTTTATTCCCATTTTTTAAAAGATTAAATAGACTTCTTTTGATAGCTCTAAAAAACTCCGTAACAACTTCCTAAAAAAAGGCTATAAAATCTTAGCTAAAAAATAGAAATAGAAACAGTTGTTATTTATTCAAATTCAAAATTAAAAAAATTATCTACTTTTCCATCTTCCTTTTTTTTATGAGTGAATCTCTTGCAGACTTTGTCAGAAGGGACTAACCGAATAGATTCCTCTTTGCCCAGCTGGACTATTTGTTGCTATTGACTTGTTGACTTCAAGTGCAAAAAAAGGATGGCGTTGTAGAATAGTTGAAACCGATTCCTGTCAGTATTATACATAGGAAATAATTAATTAGAGGATTTTATGGGATAAGATTATTAGTTAGCTATAAATTTATGTATATTCTATAAGTAGTTACATAATTGTGTATATCCCTAATTTCTAGCATATATTTTAAGGATATCTCCTGTATATATTCTTGTAAACTATTCAAGTAAATATAGAATAAAACTATTATGTTTTTCATGGTATCAGAGCCATCAGCTCTTTTTGGAGAAACTTTGGCCAAAATTTTGTTCTTCTGCAAGGAAAGGTAGCTAATGAAACCTAGCCAAAGAGTCACACCTACCAGTGGGGTCTTTCCATTAGACAGCACTGCTGTAACCCACACAGGGGACTTACCAAACATTCAAGCAGCCTACCGCCTAAATGGGAAGAACTATCTGAAATGGTCCCAACTTGTTCGAACATTCTTAAAGGGAAAAGGCAAGTTGAGCCATTTGTTGGGGACTAGACCAGCCAAAACTGATTCTAGATTTGACGCATGGGATGAGCAAGATTCCATGGTTATGTCATGGTCGTGGAGCTCAATGAATCCTGAGATAAGTGACACTTGTATGTTTCTCAACATAGCTAAGGAGATTTGGGAGGCAATTTAACAAACTTACTCTTAAGGTTAATGATGTTGCTCAAGTGTATGAGGTCAAAACTCGAATTTCGGCAACTAAACAAGGGACTCGTTGAATAACTAAGTATGCAAATCTCTTGCAAAGTCTATGGTAGGAATTAGGTCATTATCAATGTATCAAAATGCAGCAGAAGATGGTGGAATGTTGAAACGATTTAAGGAAAAAGATCAAATCTATAAGTTCCTTGCAGGTCTTAATGTAGATTTTGAAGCTATAAGAGTCCAAATTTTGGAGTGAGATGATCTTCTATCCTTCAATGAGGCCATTGCTATGATTAGAACTGAGGAAGTGAGAAATACATCTAGCAGCAACAGAAGGATCTGCCCTGGTAACTAAATCCACAAATTTGAAGGAGGTAAATGCTGCACAAACTGCAAAAGACAATAGGTAGTCTCCTCCAACCAAGTCATTCAATAAAGACGCCCTCTATTGCACGTATTGTAAAAAGCACCACCATACAAGGAGCAGTGCTGGAAACCAAATGGCGACCAATACTCAGAGAAAAGGTAGAGGGAAACAAGCACATATGGTGAGCTCACATATGAATAATATAGAAATAACTAAAGACGAAGTCCAAGAGTTTAACAAAGTAGACATTGAAAAATTAAGATTCCTCTTGAATACACTTAAGAAACCATCAGCTACAAGTACAGGTTTATGACCGAGGCACTAGGAGATGAGAAGTGGATAAGTGTTATAAAAAATGAGATTGATGCACTCAAAAAAAATAAAACTTGGGAGCTAGTGGAATTGCTTAAGGATAAAAAATTGGTATGATGCACGTGGGTGTTCACAGTAAAATATGGATCCGATGGGACTGTTGAAAGGTACGAGGCTAGGTTGGTTGCCAAAAGTTTACACCCAAACCTAAGGCATAGGTTACCTGGAAACAATTGCATCAATAGCAAAGATGATACTATCAGGATTTTATCGTCACTAGTTGCCAACTATGGCTGGAACTTACAACAATATGATGTTAAAAATGCCTTCCTACATGGAGAACTAGAAGAAGAAATATACAAGGAAATTTCACCTAGATTTGAATCTCAAAACGGATTGGTGTGAAAATTAAAAAAAGCTCTTCATGGACTAAAACAGTCACCAAGAGCATGGTTTAGGAGATTCACGAAGGCTATGACAGGATTCGGGTAGACCATACCCTGTTTATCAAACATTCAAAAACTAGGGAAGTAACACTATTATTGGTGTATGTGGATGACATCATAGTCATTGGAAATGATAAAGAAGAAATGATAGGGTTAAAGGAAAAGTTATTACAAGAATTTGATATCAAGGAGTTGGGAATTTTGAAATATTTTCCAGGAATTGAGGTTGCACATTCAAGGCAAGGTATACTCATCTCACAACGTAAATATGTTGGATTTGTTGAAAGAAACAAGAAAAATAGGATGCAAACCAGTAGCTACTCTAATTGAATTCAATCACGGATTGAGTGATGCACCATATGATCAAGCAGTAGATAAAGGATCTTATAAAAGGTATACTTAACACGTACAAGGCCAGACATCGCCTTTGCAGTAAGTGCAGTTAGCCAATTTATGCATAACCCAAAAGCTAGTACACTTCAAAATTGTACAAACAATTTTGCAGTATCTAAAAGGTAGTCTGAGAAGAGAAATTTTATTTAAAATAGGAAAAAGATTACACTAGAAGCCTACACAAATGCAGATTATACAAGTTCCCTAGTGGACAAAAGATCAACCACAAGATATTGTGTTTTTATGGAAGGGTTTCATGGAAGACCAAAAAATAGAATGTTGTGGCACGATCAAGTGCAAAATCAAAATTCAAATCCATGGCTTTAGGGATCTGTGAGTTGCTTTGGCTGAAAATAGTTCTTGATGACTTAAAAATTAAATGGGGAGGTCCAATAAAATTATACTATGATAATAACTCTACAATCAATATCGCACACAATCCGGTTCAGCATGATAGAACTAAGCATGTGGAAGTTGGCAAACATTTTATAAAAGAAATTGGACAATGGCTTAATGTGCATACCCTTCATCTCATCAAAGGAGCAAATAGCTAATGTTTTGACAAAAGGATTGTCCAAGACAGCCATTAAAGACTTTATTAGAAAGTTGGGAATGAAAAAACATTCATTCGCCAACTTGAGGGAAAGTATCGGTATTATGCATAGGAAATAAATAGTTAGAGGATTTTGTGGGATAAAATTATTAGTTAGTTGTATATTTACGTATTTCCTATAAGGAGTTATATGATGGTGTCTATCCCTAATTTCTAGGATATATTTTAGGGATATCTACTATATATATTCTTGTAAACTATTCAAGTAAATATAGAATAGAATTATTCTGCTTTTTCGTTCCTAAGAAGCTTTGATAAGTGAGAGACCTTCTCATCATACCACAATTTGTTGGGTACCAACTGAAATTCTATAATCCAATACCGGTTTAGTTGTAGGCCAGATAACACCTTTATAGACTGTTGGTAGGGTTTGTGTTGTGTTGCTTGGACCCAAAAATTTCTTCGAACAAATATAGAGAAAGGTGAGGTGATAAACAACTTGTCCCATTTTCTTAGCAACTAAAAATGAACTACAAAAATGAGGAGAAAGTTTATTATTGTTTTAGGAAGCCAAAGAGAGTTATCAATAAGGTTGTAGCTTAAGAAGCATCATATCACCCACTTAACTGAAATAATTCCATCCAGAATGAGATAGCAAAAGTGACATCCCAATCACTAAAAATAGACTCTGACATGCCATGTAATTTGAAAACTTGATCAAAAAAGAGAAGAGCCACATAAATTATTGTATATGGATGAGATAGCGGAAGCGAGCATACTCGAAACAACAGCCCACCACCACTAGTAACATTGTTTTTGCCATGTGAAGAAGGGAGATCATCAATGAATTTCACCGATACATAAACAGACTTGGATAGGAACTAGAAGAGGTTGTAAGATACCAGTAGGTTGTAGGTGCTCTGGTTTATTCTTCTGACAAATTTCACAAGTTCTGACTATATCCTAGACTTCGAATTTCTTGTCAGACTAATAGAAATTGTTGGGAAATATCCACCCGAATATTTCCTAGGTGTTAATGACTCCTAAAACTCCTTGTATTCCTATATATACTTGTACTATGTATTGACAGTTAAGGGAATAATAATATACATCTGTTTAGCTTCTATTTTTGCAAGGTATCAAAGCATACCTGAACAGGTGTGAATCTTAGCCCAACTCAACCTAAAAATATCATTGATAAGGAAAGATACTAGCGGCTGGCTAGGAGACTAATATATTTGTCACACACCAGACCTAGTATAGCATCTGTCGTGAGCTTAGTGAGTCAATTTATGCATTCACTAGGCTGAGAACATTTGGATACTACGGTATCTAAAAGGAACTCCTAGGCAAGGTTTAATGTTTCGTAACAGAACAATCTTCAAGTTGTTTATACCGATGCTGATTGGGAAGGAAGTGATATTGATAGAAAATCAATTTGAGGCTATTGCACAATTGTTGGAGGTAACTTGGTAACTTGGTGGAGTAAAAAACAAAGTGTTGTTGCAAGAAGCAGTGTCAAAGCTGAGTTCCGATCAATGGCACATGGAATTTATGGAGTTTTGTGGATTAAAAGGGTACTAGAGGAACTGCAAATTCCTATTTCAGTTCCTATGAAGGTGTATTGTGATAACAAGGCTACAATTTCAATCGCCAACAACCCTGTCTTTCATGATAGAACAAAACATGTTAAGGTTAACAAGCACTTCATCAAGGAGAAGATTGAGAAAAGATTAATTTGTGCTCCCTATATACCAACCTCACAATAGGTAGCTAATATTCTTACAAAAGGGTTACACAAGGGGCAATTTAGTGTTCTAGTTACCCAGCTGGCTATGGATGACATCTACAAGCCAGCTTGAGAGGGAGTGTTGGGAAATATCCAGGTTGATATTTTACTCCCAAAAGTTAGCTAAATTAGATCAATTAGAATATAATGTGCAGCTATTAGTTTCCTAAAATGGCTCCTTGTATTCCTATATGTACTTGTACCTATGTATTGACAGTTAAGGGAATAATAATATACATCTTCCTTAGTAACAATGCAATCAATGAATCGTAAATCTGGTGAGATGGAAATCTTGTATGGTCTTAAACAAACTCAATAAGCATGGCTTGGATGCTTTGGGAAGGCAGTGAAAAGTTATAGTTATTATTAAAGCCAAGATGATCGCATAATGTTCTACAAGCGATAAAAGGAAAGTTAGTTATCTATCATAATTATCTGTGTAGATGATATCGTCTTGACAGGTGATGACATTGAAGAACTAGCAGACCGAGAAAAGAAATTGGTACGAGACTTTAAGATCAAGGATCTAGGATTATTGAAGTATTTCCTTGGCAAGGAGTTCACTAGATTAAAAGAAGGTATCTTTGGGAACCAAAGGAAATATTGATCTTCTTAAAGTAACAAAGTCTCCTAGGTTGTAAAGTTGATAAAACTCCTCTTGATGCTAATCTGAACTTGATTCTGCTAAAGCTAAAGATGTGGTCGACATGTAGAAGTTTTAAATACTAGTGGAAAATTAATGTACTTGACTCATACACATTGATGTAGGGAAAATAGAAAAAATATCACCTAGTAGCTAAAACTCACATAAACTAGGAAACAATAAATTAGAATTCCACACTACAAACCTCCTCAAAGCTCAATTCTTTACTGCTAATCTGGTTACATCAATTGCATTTGTCATTCTCAAACACAATACCTGAGGTAGTAAACCACAGATAAGTATAGTTTCCCGAATCATTTATCCTTGACATTCATATTGTCTTCTAATGCTATTCCCTCATCTTATAAACAGGCAACGGATAGTGTTCACAAAAAGCTATTAAATCATAACTTATTGCACTTGAAGAAAACCAGACTTGGGATATTGTAGCACAACCTCAATCTATCAAACCTCTTGGCAATACATTTATGTTTTCTATCAAACTTCACTTCGATTGATCCATAGACCGTTACAAGGCTCAATTGGTGGTTTTTACGAATAAACAAGAGTAGGGCCTAGATTACAAAGAGACCTTCGCACCGATAGCCAAGATGACCATTGTACGAACAACCCCAGCACTTGTTGCATCTCAATCATAGACTTTACTTCAAATGAATGTTAAGAACGCATTCCTACGTAGGGATCTCAAGGAAGAAGTTTACATAAAACTTTCATATTGTAGGCTGACATATCCTAATGATATTTGAAAACTAAAATTCTCTTTATATAGCTTAAAGCAGGCAACACGTTTATAGTTTGAAAACTTTTGATCCACTCTCCATGGTTTTTCTTTTGCTCGCGGTCAATATGGCTCCTCTCTATTTATCCAATGGACATCCAAAGGTATACTTGTTCTTGTTTATGTAGATGACATCGTTATCACTGGTTCTAATTTAAAGGCCATCTCTAAGCTTCAAAAATTGAGGCACTATACTTTCACAAGAAAGACTTTAGCTAGCTCACCGACTTCTTAGGTTTAGAAGTTCACCATCGACCTTAAGGTATTTTCTTTAATTAGAACAAGTACATTTAGGATTTATTTAAGTTAGTCGAACTCGCAGGTAATACTCCTATTGAAACCCCAGTGGAAGTTAATGTGAAATATCCAAATGACAAAGGAGAGCTTCTTAAGGATCCTACTTTTCATCGTAAGTTAGTTGATAATCTTAATTATCAAATCATTACTCGATCAAACATCTCTCATGTTGCTCACACTATTAGCAAGTTGAAGCAATCTCCTCGACATCTCCACCTACCCGCAATCCACCCTGTTATCTGATACATCCTTAACACACCTAATCGTAGCCTATTTTTCCCTACTGGTTCTTACTTTAACTACAAGCCTACAATGATGCTAATTAAGCTAGTTACCCAGATACTAAGAAATTTACTACTGGATGTTGTATATTTCGTGGTGATGCTCTTATCTCTCAAAAATGCAAGAAAAAATATTATGTATCCAAGTTATGCACTGAGGTAGAATATCTTGCCACATCTCTTGCATATTCTAAGATCATTTGGGTATATGGTCTTCTCATAAAGCTCTATTTTCGCAACTTCAACCA
>JANQAP020000209.1:746631-763287 GCA_026874005.2 Erythroxylum coriaceum | reverse complement strand
TAGAACATATTAAGACGGATCTTATGGTAGCAGATCCTCTAACTAAGGGTTTACAACTAAAGACATTCAAATAACATGTGCTTAGGATGGGTCTTGGTTGTATTGATGATTGATAATAATGTTTGATGATGATGTTTTAGCACTCTTGATCTCAATAATAATATATTTCTGAATTTTATATTTCTTATTCATTATGTTTATGTATACATGATTGTTTGAATAAGAAATTTGTATCTTTTTTTATAACAAGTATATGGACTGTATGTTGTTTATATACAACTTATGGGCTTAAACATAAGAAGTTCTTAATGTAGTGGTATATGGAAGGGAGTATATGACTATACTGCGTATGACCACCATAACCCATATTATATGATTTGTTGTGTTGAGGTGCTTATCATATTAACAGTTTATAAGATTTAATTCTTGCTAGCCTTATATTATACTATTAAATGTAATGATGAAACATTCGACCAAGTGGGAGAATGTAAGAAATATAGCTTAATGTTATGGCTCAGATTTTCTATAAACCCATATTAAACTTCGTTTAGGGTTTTCTTAGTTTAATAGTATATTAAATCTTAACCGTTAATTTAATACTTGATGGACGTACAAGATTTATGTCAATAAAGAAGTGTATATAAACTGGTCCTCTTTCTAACCTAATTAAGTATAGACAAAACACAAATACAGTGTGCATTGAGTTATCCATCAAACTATCATACAGAGGGTTAAGAGAGAGAAACTAATTCGTAATCGGTAAAAGTTTTCTTCTCTACATCATGACGAATTCCGCTCAAAGTAAGTGATTTATTTGCTTTATCTATGTGACTATTATTATATTCAGGATCTATATAGGCACGAATGATTTTCATATGATTCATGATTCATGTATGATTTATGTTTTTGATATTTAATAATCAAGAATAGAAAAACTTACAATTTAATATAATTTTTAAAATTTGAGCTATTATTATAAAATTGAAATAAGTTTAAAATTTTTTATAATTTACCCTAAATAAAATGAAAATATTGAATATGTATAAACTTATTTGTTCCTAATAAAGTGACGCTTGAATGTTTGTCATTAATCATATAAACAGTTTTAGTTACAGTTAAGAAAGAATAAAAAAGAATAAAAATTTATAGTTTAAAATTACCAATTAAATATATTTCATTCATATAATAACAACAGCACCGATAATAATTAAGATCATTGTATTATGACCTTCCGTCCTTATAAACGACTGCTATCTTTTCTTTTGTTTTTTTTTTTGAGAAAAAATACAGAGAGTCATAAACCGTTTATAAGATTTGCCTTTTCATTATTCAAACGAAATAAGGAAACATGATAACAAACTTAGAGTCGGAGTCCTCCTTGCACCTTGATTCTGGAAATACAGTTGGAATCGGAGAAGGAATGAGATATATCTATAGAAACCGAGTTTTCTACATTCTCATTCTCATTCTCATAGGTCCAATCTGTAACAGCTTCGGTTTCTTGTTACCAGCACCACGAGGTTTTGATTTTGCTGTTGGTTTCTCCCTCTCTCTATTATTTTCGTTGCCATTGCATTTTGGAAATCAACGAAGACGAGAAAAGGAGGAAACAGAAGGCAATGTGTTTGATGAGCTCCGAGAAGGAAGACGGCGTTACTCAGCCGCCAACCAACTTCTCGATGGTGGAGGACGGCATTTTCAGATCTGCCTTCCCTCAGCCCTCCAATTTCGCCTTCCTTGAAACCTTAAATCTCCGATCAATCATGTGAGTTCCTCTGTTTCTTCATACTAGTCATTGTCTGCGTGCTGCTTGGTTGTTCAATAAAAAATAAAAAATGACTGTGGTGATTAAAATAAAATTAATTAATTAGTGGCCTTTCTTTAATATTTATGTATATGAGAATTAATTTCTGAAATTGGGAGCAGATATTTGTGTCCTGAACCCTATCCGGAAGAGAACTTGAAGTTTCTTGATAGTCGCAATATCAAATTATTCCAGTTTGGTATTGAAGGCAAGACGGTATTATTTACTATTATTATCCTATTCTTTTGTTTTAGTTATGAAATACCGCAATTTCCCTTGTTCTTTTTGCTAACGATGTTGACTCATATTCAGGAATCGTCCGTCTCAATTCCTAGGAATACTATCGTCGAGGCTCTCAAAGTCTTGATTGGTACTCACGTGTTTACTAAGTTTTCTTTTCTTTTCCATTTATTACCACATTTCTCTAATTACCAATTTCCGTTCTTCTAGATGTGAGGAGTCATCCAGTTTTGATTCACTGCAAACGTGGAAAGGTGAGGCCCTAATAAGAAATAAAGATGTTATCATATATCATGCTTATGTTTAATTATAACAAACAGAACATGTAGTAAAAGGTTACAACGACGACCGTTAAATAATTGAATTGCAGCACCGGACAGGCTGTCTTGTTGGCTGCTTTAGGAAATGGCAACAGCGGTGCTTATCATCGGTGCTTGAGGAATACCATGAATTTGCTGGCGTGAAATCAAGGATCTCTGATTTGAGATTCATAGAGTCCTTCGACGCTGATAGTATGCTTCAGCCAGAGTCTTTGGTACCGCTCTGTCGGAAATGCACAGAATAGGATATGGCAGGAAAATTTTTCTCTATGTTCTCATTATGACATGGAAATAAATAGCACAAGTGTCAATTAGAACTGGATAATTAAATTTGATATAGAGTTAAGCTCTTTTACCATTCTTCTTTGGATTAATTAACTACATGGATAGTTTTTAGGCTTCACGCCAACGATCGTTACAATACTTCCTAATCGTAGTTAGCCGACAAAACTACACGTGTAATAATAAAGATTTGATTTTAATTGGTTAAAATTTCTGATAACCATGAAGAAATTTAACAAATTGTGCCTATTTCATGAAAAAAATCTATACTAAAATTAAGTATTTGCAAATTTATTAAAAAACTTTATGTATTTAAAGTATATTATTATATGGAAATATGCTAACTATTCAATTTTGAAAAATTAGCTATTCAATTAATTGTGGAACTTTATATTGCACCACCAACTTCCCTAATGACAAGAATCTTAATGAAAAGATAGGATGAGTTATTGACACCAAACATATTGTTTTACCATTTAAAACATTATGTGACTTAGATTTCATTAAATAAATTGTTTCTAATATCCTATCTATAAATGTAATTATACCTTTTTGTTTTGATTTGTAGTTATATTTTATATCTATTCACAAAACTATGCTTATAATTTACAAACTGAAAAAGTAAGATATCATGAAAAGTGAGTATTTGTACATTATTTAATTACAAAAGTCTTTTTTTAATGAAATTAGGTTGTAAAAGCTTTTCTAGAAAATAGTGAAATTATAGGAATTATAATGTTATTAATCAAAGATTGGAGAATTGCTTTCGCTTTCATGCCGTGCTTTGTAGGGCTGGCCGCGTGAGCAGTATAATGAAACTCCTGCCTATAAGGCAAAGCGTCTAACTCCTAATTCTGGCGTCTTTTGAAGTTCAAAACAAAATAATATACTTCTTTTATTGAATTATTAATTATTATGCATAAAACTATAAGATGATAAAATTTAAATAACGTAACCTAATTATTTTATTCATATAACTTTATTTAAATCTAAAATTCTAATTTTCAAAGTGTAGATTAATTAATATAGTATGTATAGGTCATTCAAATGGTGAAATCTTTAATCTAGTGAAATAAATAATAACAACAACGACAACACCCAATAAGAGTCCAGCTGAGATAAGAGGTCTGGTGAGGTCCAGTAGTGCACAACCACAGCCTTATCTGTATATGGTGGAGAGATTATTTCCAATAGACTTACCTGTAATGCGATATGAAGATACTACAAAATTATAAATGGATATGCATAAATAAGGAAAAAAAGATAAAATATAAATATAAATAGATAATGCAATACAAAATAACATAGGTATAGATCATGTCAATGATTAACAATAAAAGATAAAATAAATCCACAAACCAGAAAAAGATTAGTACAAGAGTAACTCAAACCAACCTTGTCAAGAAAGTAATTAAGCTAAGTAGGAAACTAACTAGGAGATAACTACTACGTATTAAACTCGAGGGACACTATTTGAAAAAACTTACAAGAATGTGAATGACATCATCCGTATCCTAGTATACCAAATCTTCCTATTGCGAGTCAAGTCCTAATCAAGATCTATCCGAGCTATATCATTCTTGATCACTTCCCCCTAATTCTTCTTAAACCTTCCTTTTTTTCTTTTATAGTCACTAAGTATTATTTTTTCACATCTTCTCACTAGAGCATTAGATTGTCTCCTTTTAATATGTCCGATCCACCTAAGCCTTGTCGCTCTCAATTTTTCATTATTACCAGCCATGTTTAATTTGTCTTTTACCATTAAATTCTTGACCTTATCTCCTTTGGTAAGGATACACATCTATCGAAGCATCTTCATCTCCGTCACCATAAGCTTATTATTATGTATTTGTTTGATAGGCTAATACTCTACCCCATATAACATGGTTGGCGTAATCGTTAAGGGATAGAATTTACCTTTAAACTTGAATGGTATCTTCTTGTCACATAAAACTCCTAATGAACTTCTCCATTTGAGTCACCTTGATTTGATATGATGAACTATATCTTCATCGACTTCTTTATTGCTTTGAATGATAAAGCGTAGGTAATTAAGGTACTTAAACTAACCATTCATATCTATGTACACATAAACTAATGATTTACTCAAGCATGATTATATATATATATGTATATATGTATTTATGTATGTATATATATAACAATTACATATATAAATGTGCCTTAGCAAATTGTATTTATCTATATGTATATAGCAATTACATATATAGATGCGCTTAACATATTATATTTATCTTATGTAAGGAATTTATCTTTTAAACTTATAAAAATAATTATTTAAAAATTAAAATATATTGAATAAAATCTCCAAAAAGAATAATAGCCCTAAGCCTATTAAAAGGTTATATAACAAAGAAACCAAGATGGTTAGCTAAGTATATAATCAAGCTTACAAATAGTTGTACAAAAGAATATTACACCATAAGAATATGTAATAACTGCTAATATGAACTACAAGAAAGTAGCATAATAGTAGGGCTCTAGTATAGTTTAACACAAATTCAATAATATAGGTCATAATTATAACCTATGACCAAGTTTTAGAGAAGAGTAAATATTCTAGCTCTTGGCCATTCTATCTAATATGTCTAGTATTTAGAAATTAGCCATAGTTATTTATCTTATCCAAGCCAAATTGCCTAGAGATGAGACTTGAATATCCTACAATTTGTTCTTAAATTTTCTATCATTGCTTCCCTCGAAATGATATAAACAATACATTCAACAGCTATGTTGAAGATGATGTTATCATTTTTAGACATATGGTGAGGTTTGCCCATATGACAGGATTCTCCCATTCAATCTCTTGAATTCCATATGCTTCTGTTGTGGGCAGTTTGATGTACTTACAAACCTGTACTACACCCGACATTAGTTTTGCAGTAGGGATGCTGAGCAGATATCAAAGTAATCCTGGTATTGATCATTGGAAAGCTACAAAGAAAGTGATGAGATATCTTTAAGGAACAAACGATTACATGCTCACTTATAAAAAGTCTAATCATTTAGAAGTGATTGGATATTCAGGTTCAGATTTTGCTGGGTGTGTTGATAGTCGGAAGTCAACATTTGGCTATTTGTTTCTATTAGCTAAAGAAGCAATCTCATGGAAAAGTGCCAAAAGTCTATCATTGCTTCATCCACTATAAAAGCATAATTTGTAGCTTGTTATGAGCCTACAATTCATGCATTATGGTTGTGGAACTCTATTTCAGGGCTTGGGATTGTCAACACATTAAACAAGCCTTTGAAAATTTATTATGATAATTCTACAGCAGTTTTCTTTTTTAAAAATGACAAATACTCCAAAGGCGCAAAACATATGAAATTAAAGTATTTTGTTGTTAAAGAAGAGATTTAGAAACAAAGAGTGCATATAGAACATATTAGGACGGATCTCATGGTAGTAGATCCTCTAACTAAGGGTTTACAACCAAAGACATTCAAATAACATATGCTTAAGATGGGTCTTGGTTATATTGATGATTGATAATAATGTTTGATGATGATGTTTTAGTACTCTTGAGCTCAATAATAACATGTTTCTGAATTTTATATTTCTTATTCATTATGTTTATGTATACATGATTGTTTGAATAAGAAATTTGTATGTATTTTCATAACAAGGATGTGAACTGTATCTTGTTTATATACAACTTATAGACTTAAACATAATAAGTTCTTAATGTAGTGGTATATGGAAGGGAGTATACGACTATACTGTGTATGACCGCCATAACCCACATTATGTGATTTGTTGTGTTGAGGTGCTTGATGTTAATGGTTTATAAGATTTAATTCTTGCTAGCCTTATGTTATACTGTTAAATGTAATGATGAAACATCTAGTCAAGTGGGAGAATGTAAGAAATATGGCCTGATGTTGTGGCCTAGATTTTCTATAAGCCCATATTAAACTTGGTTTAGGGTTTTCTTAGTTTAATAGTATATTAAATCTTAACCGTTAATTTAGTACTTGATGGACGTACAAGATTTAATGTCAATAAAGAAGTGTATATAAACTAGTCCTCTCTCTAACCTAATTAAGTACAGACAAAATACAAATACAGAAAGAGTAGGTATTTGTGCATTGAGCTATCCATCAAGCTATCATACAGAAAGAGAGTCAAGAGAGAAAAACTAGTTCGTAATCGGTAAAAGTTTTCTTCTCTACATCATGACAAATTTCGCTTAAAGTAAGTGATTTATTTGCTTTATCTATGTGGTTATTATTATATTCAAGCTCTGTATGGGCACGAATGATTTACGTATGATTCATGATTCATGTATGATTTATGTTTTTGATGTTTA
Source organism: Erythroxylum coriaceum (assembly GCA_026874005.2). Lineage (NCBI taxonomy): Eukaryota > Viridiplantae > Streptophyta > Magnoliopsida > Malpighiales > Erythroxylaceae > Erythroxylum > Erythroxylum coriaceum. The sequence goes on along the minus strand of JANQAP020000209.1, from coordinate 756,307 downwards.
ATAATCAAGAATAGAAAACTTACAATTTTAATATAATTTTTAAATTTTGAGCTATTATTATAAAATTGAAATAAGTTTAAAATTTTTTATAATTTACCATTAATAAAATGAAAATGTTGAATATGTATAAACTTATTTTTTCCTAATAAAGTGACGCTTGAATGTTTGTCATAAATCATATAAATAGTTTTAGTTACAGTTACGAAATTTTATAAATAACAATTACATATATAAATGCACCTTAACAAATTATATTTATCTATATGTATATAGCAATTACATATATAGTTGCGCTTAATATATTATATTTATCTATGTAAGGAATTTATCTTTTAAAATTATAAAAATAATTATTTAAAAAATTAAAATATATTGAATAAAATCTTTAAAAAGAATAATAGCCCTAAGCCCATTAGAAGGTTATATAATAAAGCAACCAAGATGGTTAGCTAAGTATATAATCAAGCTTACAAATAGTTGTACAAAAGAATGTTGCACTATAAGCACATGTAATAACTGCTAATATGAACTATAAGAAAGCATCATAATAGTAGGGCTCTAGCATAGTTTAACACAAATTCAATAATACAGGTCATACTTAATAACCTATGACCAAGTTTTATAGAAGAGTAAATATTCTAGCTCCTGGCCATTCTATCTAATATGTCTAGTACTTAGAAGTTAGCCATAATTTTTTATCTTATCTAAGCCAAATTGTTTAGAGATGAGACTTGAATATCCTACAATTTGTTCTTAAATTTTCTAGCATTGCTTCCCTCCAAATGATATAAACAATACACTCAAAAGCTATCTTGAAGATGATGTTATCATTTTTAGACATACAGTGAGGTTTGGCCATATGACAGGATTTTCCCATTCAATCTCTTGAAAGTAGTGGTTACAGGCCTATTGAATCCTCAATTAAAGGATATATGCATAATTTCACTTAAAGAATAAGCAATTAATCAATTCAGGTTCAAGATTACACAATATGTAGATAAAATGTTAATTAATTTGTGCCCTTAATCATATCAAAAGTGCATAACCTACACTTTTGGGAGGTTATGATTGAACCAGACCAGCTTAAACCAAGAAAATGTAAGAGATTGAGCCTTGAAAATTCTTTGAAATGTTTTATTAGCAAATAACATTAAAGAGCATGTCATTTAAGTTATTTGGTCTTCCTTGTTCTGATCGGGGTTATAAAAGGAAACCTTATTTAAGATAAGGGTAAATCCCTTAGTGTTAAAATTGCATTCATCAGCCCCTTGATATCTTGTTGAATAAATGCAAGGAGTTAATTAGTGAAGTGACAAAGTATTAGCTCCATAAAACAATAATTGATCATCAATTAACAAGAGATTGTAGATTCTTATCTTCTTAAATTTGTTATGAAATATGAACTTGCCTTATAGTCTTATGTTATAATCAATCAATGTTGTTAAGACCATAATAGATAAGGTGATAAAGGATCATCTTGCTTTACTACTTTTACCCTTGATCAACTTACTAGGTTCTCTATTAATTAAAATTCTAAATGACATGGTGGTGATATAAATAAATCCATTTGATAAATAAAGGGGGAAAGCCAATATCATCTAAAGAGTATAATATAAAATTCAAATTGATGGAGTGAAATGCTTTGTGAAAATCAACTTTTATTGTCTAAATCCGAATTGAGATTTTCTTGTGGTAATCTTTTGAATAACTTATGATCAAGGCTGATGGTTGAAGCCAAAACCAATTTCAAACTTTAGGTTAAAAGCTTTGAGAAGATTTTATATAGAGAGTTATAGCAAAATATTGGCTTATAGTCCCTAAGGTTACTAGATTATAGACTTTGAATAAGAAAAATCTGAGTTTTATTAAACTCTTTCAACCTTTTTTCATTATTGAAGAATTCTATAGAAGTATTAATCACTTGAGTATTGAGCTATCTCCATGATTCCAAGAAGAAGAAGGCATATAATCCATCAAATTCAAAAGCCTTGTCAAGGTTAAGGCTAAAGAGAGCTTACTCCACATCTGTAGCATTAAGAGATTCATAAGAAATTCAGCTTACCCAACTATGATTTGCTTAAAGATGAAAGAATTGAGAACTCATATAAAAGAACAACCATTTGTTTGATAAAAGGAAAGTGTATAATTGGTTGTTAACTTTTTTTTCTAAAATTAAAAATAATTTTATTTTAAATTATCTAAAATTAAAATAGCTCATTTTAAAAATAGAATTACTTTCAAATCATTAAAAATGTGATATTATATGTATTTCAAAATAAAAATAAATTTACTAAAATAAATGGAAAATGAGAGGATTATTTGATTTGTTTCAGCATATTTTAAAATATTTTTAGTTTTTGGAAATAATTTTACAATGTGCGTTAAATATTTCTTTTTTTTGTAATTCATCTTAAATTAGATTGTTCAAAGATGAAAATTATCATTTTGAGCTTTAATATTAATATCAAGTGTGACAATATCTCACTTTAACTAGGAATAAGAGCCTAATAAGCCCTACAAGGTTTGGATAATCCTTCTATTTAAAAAGTATATTTTGAAGTGAAGTTAGTCTAATATTGTTAATTGACTTTGGATTCAGTTTTCAAAGTATTCTATTAATGGAATTAAGGTAGAAAATGAAAGATAAAAATAAAAATATCTAAATTAATTTGTTAGACATTTCTACTTTCAAAAATAAATTCTTAAAGATATATGAATTATATACTTACATATTGTAAAAGTATGAATAGGTTGTTAAATCTAATCCACCATTAATTATGTTATTATGAATAACTATTATGTGGTTTTAGCTTAAAAGTAAAACAAATATATTATCAACACTCTCCTTCAATTGCTTATTTATTATTAACTTGTAGCTTGGTATAAGGATATGAAATCCTTAAAGTGTTCAAGAATTTGTAACGAGAACGATTAATTAGTTTGTTAGGATTATAAAGTTTACGACTAATCATTTGAAATTATTTTCCCTTATATAAGGGACAATCCACATCCACATCTATGTGCTTTATTCTATTATGATAAATTTAATATAAGGTGCTATTTGGTTATTATGTAGTAGTACAATAGGTCTCAATAGATAAGTGTTTATTTTTTTAAGAAAACTCTAGTCACCCCTATTTTACTCACCAACAATTAATGCACTTGCTTTAGGTTTTGAATATTTATTTTATAGTAGAGATGTCTTAAAAATAGAAAAAGAAAACACACTACATTGCTAAATAGATGCAAGTTTTCTAAAAAGAAAAACTTGGAATTTAAGCCATTAAAAAATAGAGCTTTCTTGGCATATAAAATAAATAAGGCTCCTTTACTATCTTGTCTATTGAATTTCTCAAACAGATTTGCTTTCCTATGATACTTAAAATGATCATTATATGAACTTACATTGATATTAGCTTGAGTTAAATTTACAGCTTTCATAGATTCACTAATATTAGTCCCCAAATTATTTGGGGAATGACTATTAAGATTTTTTTATTTCCTCTTTAATAGCTTAAAGTCTCTTAATACAATTAAAAGTTTCAAGCCTTTGAACTTGAACATATAATTCATTCAATACTTCCTCTTCAACCAAGAACATATAAGATATAATTGTAAAACCTAAAAGGTGCATGTCTTTAGGAATTGATGTAGTTAACAATGACTTCAACTAAAGCGTTATTTGAGTATGGAAGGTTAATAAAATTTTCACAAGCATTAGGAAGAGTTTAAAGCCACAAGTGGTTAACTATGGCTCTATCAAATTTCCTCTCAGTAAACCGAATGACCTTTTTCTTATTGTTTTAGGTCAAATGATTAACCTCATTTCTTAGATTTGATAGACTTAATTGTCTAATATATTTGCATAGGTTTTCATTGGAGGAAGCCATGAAATTCATATGTCCATCTATTTTATGACTAAATCATATGCATTTTAAATTCCCTATGATGAGCCCAAGGCACGGAGCCATTCAAGATAATTTTAACAATATCTGACTAAAGCAACTTCCTGCATATTATTAGAAGCACAAACAAAAGTGAACTCCATTTTATGTAGTTAATAGGAAGAGGAAAATTCAATGTGAAGGATTTGATTAGTATTCCAAGTTAATTTAGTTTTTCACTAAATGAGTATCAAAAGTCTCATGCATTCTACTATTATGTGAGATTGATAATTGGTAATAAAACTACAATAATTATCAAAAACTTGAGAAGTTTCCTATATATGATTGGATTTTTTTAATCTCGAGTAGACCAATTAAAAAGGCATCTTAAACTTAATAGTCTTTAAAAACCTACTTTTTGGAAGGGTAATTCATCCCTCTCACGTTCGAAGCTATGATAGATATAACTAGGGAGGTGAAGAGGGGATTGTTGGGACATTTAGGCTTTTTCCCTTCTTTCATCTTTATCACGGAATTTAAGTTCGTGACCTCTAATGTAAGTTCAAAATTAGGGGCCTTTTTAGAGAGAACATGAGGATGATGAGATAAACTAATGGTTTGAAATGCCTTAGGAATGTTCATTATTTGGCAAGTTAAGGGATAGATTATTAGGAAGAGAATTTAGAATATGCTCAACCTCCCTTACCTGTTTAATCTAAAGATCACCTTTTTGTTTTGGTATTCCATTTTCCCTATTAAATGTAATAATTAGGGAACTTTAATTTTTTGTTCATAACTTAATTTGACTAGTGAATGGCTAAGGTAACATTCACTAGTTCATCATATTCATTAGTATTAAAAACTCCTAATAGCTTTCCAAACCTTAATAGGACTTGATTTAAATGGTCTCTATTGGTAGCTCAATGATAACTTAGCTTGTATAAGCTTCCTTTCCTTATTTAACTTGAGAATTCTTAAATGATCAAAAAATTTCTTCTCAAGCTTAAAATTTATATAGATCATTATGTATCCTATCATCTTTGAGCTATTATATTTTCATCAAGGTATATAAGTTTCCTAAAGTGCTTGAAAGGTAACTTATCTCTTCTATTGACCAACACTCCAATGGATCGAGAAAATTCACACATAAAGAAGCTTTTTTTTTTCATCTTATGCAAATTAAACTCTATCTTCTAGTTATACAAGAATAGATTTTTAACTCTAAAATATTGATCAAATTTACTTTATTATTGAATTTTTAAAGATCCATATTCATTTATAATAGTTTTTTTTAATTCATATTTACTTTAGCTCATCATTTCCAACTTTGTAACCAAAATAATGTTGGACTGTTTTTAACAAAAAACTCTTTTAGAGTCGATGATCACTTAGTGGCTGCTAATTTGAGAATATATGTGTTATAACTATTGAAAAACCATCATAGGTAATATGGGGATATATTTGAGGGTCTCAATTAGATATTCATCTCTAATAAACTTTGACCAAGAGTGATTAATGAAAGAATCGATGTGGTAAGGCACAAAATGGGTAGGTAGAGAAGAAGATACTCCCTTAAGGAAAGGCCAAAAGTATATTAGATGGGAAGAAACTATTCAAAAAATTGAAGGAGTGGAAAAAGAGGAAGAGAGAAAGAAAAGAAGTGGGTTAAGAAATAAAGAGGAACACTTAGAGATGAAGAAAACAAGAGAGCAAAAAAAGGAAGTTATGGCTAAATAGTCAAAACCATAAAAGTGGTTGAAATAAGGGAGGAATAGCCAATTCTAATAACAATAATAGACTAAACAGAAAAATATTTTGGTATAGAAAATACTTGAGCCAGAGAAGCCTTGTCCAAATTAATTGCCTAAAAATGAAAGGTTGGAGAAAGAACAAAACTAAAGAAAACTAAGAGGTCAATAATTTACAGAGAACAAATTTTCTCAAGAAAGATTACACTACTAGGTAGTGTCTACTAATATTTTCTTAGTAAAGGTACAATTAATTACCAGAGGAACAATTTTCTTATGAAACATTATGCTATTGGATTCTGATAGAGAATTGGAATGTATAAGGTAGTTTGTTTAACTATTTCTCCTTCTGAAATTGTCATCAGTTCCTATTTGAGTTATGACTTTTTCTTTTATGTCTTATACTTTAGAGTTCTTAATGGATGATATGATTCCACGAATAGCTTTTACTTTTTCTTCCATCTTTGATATATTATTTTAATTTCTTAAAAATAAAATAAAGAAGCACAAAATAGATCAGACTAAACAACTGGAAGAAGATGAAAAGGAAAACAAACAACATCAATTGGGGGGATATATGACAAATGTTAACAACTAGAAGCACAAAAGAAATCTTTATAGCTCTATATCAAAATGATTTTTATCCTTCTTGAAAACTTCTTTTTATATTATGGCATAACATAAATCATTTATTATTGATATAATTTTTATTCCTCCACTTTTTGTCTCTATTTAAGCTTATATTCTTCTTTCCTTTTGCTAATTTTTTCTTACCTAACTAATCAGAGGTTAGGCATTGGAAGTCCTCCACTTTTTCTTGCTCTTTTTATCCCTTTCACTAGAGTCTAAAGAGAGTTTTTATAAGAATATAGTGAGTTTGATATGATTAGTGGTAGAATAATAAAGGGGTTAAATCTCTACTTCTCTGAAAAAGATGGGCTTATAAGAAAGAGACACCACCCTACAACTATAGAAACCAAAATTAGTTCTTTATGGCCTTTATTATGAAGAAGTAGGGAGGCACTCTAAAAGAAAATCATTTTTATGGGTTCTTGATTTTTCCAAATAGAGAGAATCTTAAGATCCAAACAAAGACATAGGATTGATGTCGAACTTATACTAGTTAGATAGATTAAGGAGTCAGAAGCAAATTCGTATTGATGTCAAGAGTGAGATAGGTGCTAGCTTATAACACTACAATAAACTTAACCTTTCACTACAAAAAAATCATAGCTAAAGGTGTAAAAAATGTCACTTATAGTTTTTAGCTATGTTTTGCTTTCGTCATCAAAAAATCACCAAATCCTTATAGTTAAAAACTATAGGCAATGCTTTTCAGAAATCGTCACTAATAGTTTTTGGCTACACTTTATTTTCATAGTCAAAAAATATTAGTGATGGTTTAAGGAATCATCACCAATAGGTTTAGCTACGCTTCTTGTTTGTAACTTATGGAAATGTAGATAAATATAATTAGCTACGTTTTTTAAAACGTAGTGAAAATTTTTTAGCTATGATTCCAGAAACGTAGCCAAATGTTTTTAGCTACGTTTCTAAAATTGTAACCAAATATTTTAATTTACATTTAATAAAATGTAGTCAAATTTTTAGCTACGTTTTAACCAAATGTTATACAATTTTGGAATAAATTACTTGTTATTTTTTATATATAAAATGTCAATATATTTTTATTATATATAAAATTTGTACAAAAAATTGATAATTTGAAGCATTGTACATAAAAAGTAAAATATCTTTAAATTATACTGGCAAAAAGAATATTCTTCATATACAAAATTTTAATTACAACTTTAACATTTCTTATAGACAAAATAATAAAACAAAGACTAGTTTACAAATTATAAATGCTGAGATTACCAAAAAATTACAACGTAATTGGATCGACTAACTACTTTTGTCCATATTGATGAGAACAACTTCATACCTCAGCCATCATATATGAAAGATAAGTCATGAGAATCATGAAAGCAACTTCAAGATCAGTAGAGTGCCTGAAATTATACATATTTAAGCTAGTTTGTTTTCAATTAGTAAAGAAAAAAGGAGGTTGATGCAATGGGAAAGTAATCTAGAAGAATATTCATTAAAAACCATTAAATAACTTCCAAAGTAAAACTTCTTTATCGTGTAAACACTCAACAATCTAACCTAAGAGTAAAACAAAGAGCAAGTGTTGTAACATATATGCATTGGAGGCATCCATAACTTCAGCAAAGTTAAGAATACTTTAAGCAAGAAGAATAAAACTTGATGAAGAAAGACAAATGTGACAATTTAAAAGTTCTTCATCTTTAGAGCTACAAGATCATCAATCACTAACTTGAATTTTAAGTTGCAAGTGACAGCTAATTATCAATGTCAGAAGTTGGAATTGCTGGCTTTAAATGTCTAGCTTCAGCACTCTTACATAGCCATTTTTTGTTGGACCCGAAATATTTTTTGTTAAGTGTGATATTCTATGGAATTTGAATTTTTTTGCCTTAAAATGAATGGAGTGTTAAGCATGATTTAAATAAATTATGAGGTCATGATAGAATTATTATTGGAGTTTAATTATTTATGTCAATGTTAGTAGGATTTTATTTCACTAGTTAGTGAAAGTAATGCATTAAGAATGAATTGAGGGCATTTTTGGCATGTCACTTAAGTTTAAAATTCATGAAGCATAAAAGCAAGGGCAAAGGTGACTTTTAGCACTCATTAAGGGTAAAATGGGAAGAAGAAAGTGTAGTCCTGCTCTTAAGGTGGAGAAAAACAAGAATTGAAGGAGAGAATGAAGTGAAAATCAAAAATGAGAGAGAAGAGGGAAGAGAGTGTCGTGGGAGAAGAAGAAAAGAAGAGAAAGCTAAACTAGGTTTTCAATTTTCTTAGTTTTAAAGAGTGATTTTGAAGTTGTTCAAGAAGGGAAAAAGAAAGAGGAAGAGAAGAGCTTCTATTTAAGCCAAACATATCTTTGTTTAGTGAAGATTCAAGGTAAGCTCAATTTTAACCCTTTGGATTTTTGGAAGGATTTTAGTTCATGAAGCTTAGAAAATGCATGGGCTTAAGTATTTTAGAATCAATTTTTAGTGAATGTGCTTTTTGAGTTCTCAATTGGCTTCTTATTGAATAGGGATTTTTGCCAATATTGAAGGAAATTAAGAGGAGAGGTAAGAGGAGATAGAAGAGAGGCATCTTTGAGCAATTGTTAAGTAAGGAATTCAAGGTGGGTTACATTTTTTATAATTGAATAATAAGCCATTAATGTTTCTTCAAAATCAAGAAAGTAAATGTTTTTCAATTGTATTATAAATGTGCATTTATTGCCCTTTGAATGCTTTGAGAAAGTGTTATGTGTTTGGTATATGAATATTGTGTTGACGATTTATGAAAAGAATGCGAAAATGAATTCTTTTCTATACCCATTAAATCACTTTTCGAAAAAAGAGCCATTTTGGGCAACAAGTTTACAAGTTATGAAATACATGTTATATGGGTTTAGTCTGGTCCATTCTGTATGTCAAGTGCACTTTGACTAAAGGCTTCTCCCGCCTATCTGCAAGTGACATGGAGCTCCTTTAGGGACTCCCTCATGTTTACGACTACGCAAAACCACTATGTGGGATTGTGTTAGTTCGTTCTATTCACAACTACACAGAACCATCTTATGGGAATGTGTTAGCTCGTTCTATTTATGGACTCCCAAACCATTTTAATGTGCTTATATGTTGACAAGTTTATTGAATGCATGTTTTAGGTTGCTTATAAAGTGTTTGATAAATTAAGAATGTGGAAAAATGTGTTTCATGATGCATTGTGAATTTTTCAATGGTTTTGCTTGTTACCAGTTATAAAATTGTTACCCACGAGCTTTAAGCTCACCCCCATTCCATCCCATCTTTAGGTGATGAGCAAGAGATCGAGTGATCGAGTATAAGGGCATTACTCCGGGTTATGCTTAGTTTGAATTTTAAATTAGTTTTTGTAAAACAAGGCTTTAGTTGCATTTTGAGCAATTCTACTTTGTGTAAATTGTGTATTTTT
>JANQAP020000209.1:577014-587813 GCA_026874005.2 Erythroxylum coriaceum | reverse complement strand
TGAAATCTATGGGTATGGATGTGAGTGAGTCCTTTCTAGTATAGTTCATTATCAACTCACTTCCTCTTGAGTTTGGCTAGTTCCAGGTGAATTATAACACCATAACGAAAAATAAAACCTTCAAGAAATTAAGGCCATGTTGGTTCAGAAGGAAGGGAGATTGAATAAAATGAAGGAGCACTCTGTTCATCTCACATTTCAACCAGGAGCTAGTATCAGTAAGCATAAACCAGGAAAGAAAGGCAAAGATAAGGACAAAGCTCTCAGTAAAGTTAATGAGGGCCGAATCCATAAAGATAAGAGGTGTCACTTCTGCAAGAAGCTTGGTCACTTCAAAAAAGGATTGTCTTAAAAGAAAGGCTTGGTTCGAAAAGAAAGGTACATACTATGTCTCAGTATGTTTTGAATCAAATCTTATTGAAGTGCTTAATAATACCTGGTAGTTAGATTATGGTACAACTACTCATGTGTTACATGTTAAACAGGGATTCCTTTCAATTCAAACTATAAACGGAATTGAAAAGTTCTTTTATATGGGGAATAGAATAAAGGCACAGATAGAGGGCATTAGGACGTACAGATTGATATTGGAAACTGGGTCTAGAAAAGTGTCTTTATGTTCCTGAATATGCTAGAAATTTAGTTTCTGTTGCAAAGTTGGATGTTCTAGTATTTCAATTTAAGATTGGAAATGGTGTTTTTTCATTGTATAAACACAAGTACTATTATGGTTCTGGTACTTTAATTGATTGTTTCTATCATTTCAATGTTGATGTTGATTTTACTGCATCTCTGTTTCATGTTGACCATATTATAAGAAGTAAACATAGTGCATAAAATGAATGTTCAGCTTTTTTATGGCATAAAAGATTAGGTCATTTATCCAAGGAAAACGTACAGAGGTTAGTGAAAAATGAAATCTTACCTCCATTGGATTTTATTGACTGGGATATATGTGTGGATTGCATTAAAGGCGAGCAAACCAAACATATATTAAAGCATCCAGCCATAAGAAGTAATGAATTACTAGAATTAATACACACTGGCATTTGTGGTCCTTTCAACGTTCCTTCTTGGAGCACCGAAAAATATTTTATTACATTTATTGATGACTTTTCACGATATGGTTATATTTATCTACTGTATGAAAAATCTCAATCTGTGGACATCTTATATGTGTTCCTTAATGAGGTAGAAAGGTAGTTAGATAGAAAAGTAAAGATAGTGAGGCCCGATAGAGGTGGTGAATATTATGGAAAATTCAATGAAAGTGGACAATGTCCAAATCCATTTACAAAGTTTCTTGCAAGTCGAGGCATATGTGTACAATACACAATGCCTAGTACACCGTAACAAAATGGTGAAGGCGAAAAGCGGAATCGTACTTTTATAAATATGGTTAGGAGTATGTTAAGTTATAGTACTATACCGTTATCATTGTGGATGCATGCATTAAAGACCATTGCGTATCTGCTTAATAGGATTCCTAGTAAAGTAGTTCCTAAGACATCTTATGAACTGTGAATAGGAAGGAAACCTAGTTTATGAAACCTTCACATTTGGGGTTTTCCGGTAGAAGTAAGGCTGTATAATCGACATGAAAAGAAGCTTGATGCAAGAACTATTAGTGGTTATTTCATCGGCTATCCTGAAAAGTCAAAGGGATACAGATTTTACTGTTATAACCATAGCATGAGAATAGTTGAGTCTGGTAATGCTCAGTTCATTGAAAATGGTCAAATCAGTGGGAGTGGAGAACTGCAAAATGTGGATATTCACAAGAATCGTGTAGAAACTACTCCAAATCGAGTAGAAACTACTGTATAAAACATGATCCCACCGGTTGTTCTTTCGTTTGTTGCATCACGGATACGTAACATACTGGAATAACAAATTAATGTTTCAATTCCACAAATTATACATATTAATGAAGAACCAGCTAATGATATTCAAGTTACAAATGATCAAGTAAAGCCACAAGAAGTAACATTATAAAGGTCTGTAAGACAGAGAAGACCAGTTATTTCAAGTGACTATGAAGTTCACTCATTTGAACATGAATGTGACTTGAGCATTGATAAGGATCCAATCTCTTTCAAACAAGCCATGTAATGTAACAATTCTAAAAAATGGTTCAACGCTATGAAAGAAGAGTTGAAATCAATGGATGAAAACAAAGTCTAGGAATTAGTTAAGTTACCGAAAGGTGCAAAGCAAGTGGGTTGTAAATGGGTCTTTAAGACCAAATGTGACTCACAAGGCAATATTGAAAGGTATAAAGCCAGACTTGTTGCCAAAGGTTATACTCAAAAGGATGGCATTGATTATAAAGAGACCTTCTCTCCAATTTCAAAGAAGGACTCTTTAAGAATTATTATAGCCCTGGTAGCTCATTATGATTTGGAGCTTTACTAAATGGATGTAAAGATTGCCTTTCTAAATGGTAACTTAGAAGAAGAAGTGTATATGGATTAACTAGAAGGTTTTAAAACCACAGAAAAGGACAAGTTAATGTGTAAATTAAAAAAATCGATATATGGACTGAAACAGGCTTTCCAGTAATGGTATCTTAAGTTTAATGATAGCATTACGTCTTAAGGTTTTGTAGAGAATAATGTTGATCAATGTATCTATATGAAGATCAGTGGGAGCAAGTTCATTATATTAGTCCTATATGTTGATGATATCCTTCTTGCTGCGAATAATATGGTTTTGTTACATGATGTTAAGAATTTTCTTTCTAATAATTTCGAAATGAAAGATATAGGTGAGGCATCCTATGTGATCGAAATAGAACTCTTCCGTGATAGATCACAAGGATTGTTAGGATTGTCTTAGAAAGGTTATATCAAGAAAATATTAGAAAGATTTAAAATAGAAAAGTGCTCCGCAGGGATACTTCCAATTCAGAAAGGGGACAAATTTAGTCAAATGCAATGTCCACAAAATGATTTGAAACGTAAGGAAATGGAGTTTATTCCTTATATGTTAGTAGTTAGGAGCTTACTGTATGCTCAAACATGTACTCGGCCATATATCAATTTTGCTATTGGAATGCTAGGCCGATATCAAAGCAATCCAGGAATGGACTACTGAAAAGCTGCAAAGAAAGTCCTTAGATATTTACAAGGCACCAAGGACTATATGCTCACATATAGAAAATTAACCCATCTTGAAGTGATAGGTTACTTAGATTCAGACTACGCTGGTTGTGTAGACTCACGAAAATCTACATTCGGTTATATGTTCCTATTAGCTGGAGGAGCAATTTTGTGGAAAAGTGGAAAGCAGTCCGTCATTGCTACTTCCACTATAGAGGCTGAATTTGTGACGTGCTTTGAGGCCACGATTCATGGATCATGATTACGGAACTTTATCTTAGGTCTTGGTCTTATTGACAGTATTACTAGATCGTTAAGAATTTATTGTGATAATTCTGCAACCGTTTTCTTCTCTAAGAATGACAGGTATTCAAAAGGTACAAAACACATGGATTTGAAGTACTTGTCTGTGAAAGAAGAAGTGTAAAAACATAAAGTGTCAATTGAGCATATTGGTACAGCTCTAATGATAGCGGATCCGTTAACTAAAGGCTTACTGCTCCAAACATTTATTGGTCATATTGAACGGATGGGCATTATAGATAAGTCCTTGTTAGCATAGAGTTCTGACATGTATATATACATATAATTGTCTTGCTCGAATTGTTATGACACTTGTGAATTCCATTACAGTCACATTTGTTTTTTGCTCATTTACTTATTGTCTATATTATATTGTATACAATAATTGTTTCTATGAGATAACAATTACAAAATTACCCACTTAACGTCATATGAGTTGAGTTGATTATGTGATACATGGAAGGAATCATATTGTATAACTTGTGACTGCCATGATCCAATCATCTTAATTCACTTAAGGATGATTTGATCGATTCAATGTATTGTATGCACTGAAAGTTTTATTATTGAATCATCAAGTCGTGACATAGGCAAGTGGGAGATTGTAAGATATTTAGTGGCCCATGTAACTCATAGATTTGAGTCTAATAAAAAGAGCCGAAGATCATGGTTATTAGGTCTTAAAGAATTGGGCTCAAAAGAGTCCAAGACCCTTTCCCTCTCACCTTTAAACAACCCATCTTTTATTCTTTCTCTTAACCATAACAGAAACATATAAAAGGTGTCATTTTGTCTCTGTAACGAGGAGAAATAACGTTTTTTACAAAAAGAAAAGAGATAGACAACGTTTCTGAAAGAAGAAAGAACAGTGATTGTTTTTGAACCATTCAGAAACAACGTTGAGAAACGAAAGACAAAGAGAGAATAAAGACTATCAAGAACATCAAACAATACGGAGTCAGGTTTGTTTACACGTTATTGTTCGATCCATAAAAGTATTTACAAGAGCGAGAACAGGTTGGTTCAATTGCTGTTGGTGGACATTATGACAATCTTTTATGAATGTTTGGCATTAAACAAGTTCCAGCTGTTGGGAGTTAGTCCTGGAATTGAGCGGGTGTTTGCCGTCATGGAACAAATTCAGAAAGACAGGATGTAAATGGCCCAATGGATTGAAACCCAGGTTCTATTAAGCATATTGGGAGAAAAAAGTAAAGTCTCTCTAATAGCTAAACTTGTTAATGAGCTATTGAGTGAAAATTCAAAGCAGAATATCTTGTTAATACGAGATTTAGCAAATACATCGTATTAAGAAATTGGGACAGGATTTGATCTCGCACACAACAGTATAAATACGAATTTTTTGCATAATTTGTTAAAAGTTAAGATTACTTAAAATTTTATAATATGATTAACATATAAAATATATTAAATCATAAATCATAGTTCGTACCTTATTCTGAAACTTATCTTTGTCATTTCTTTTAAATTGTTTTTTAAATTGGTTTATCTCAATTACTGCAATCATACAAGTATTCAATCTCTAACAATATCTACAAAACATGTTTAGGGTAGTCTAAAACTATTGTAGAGATTATTAGGCAAAAAATGCTAGCTCACTTAGAGCATAAATCTATTTATAATAAGTTTTGAATGTTTTAGTAATTTAATTGAAATAATTTTAATTAAATAGTAATTATACTCTAATAAAATTCAATATTTCATATTATTCCTTATTTATTAAATATCTCATAGTTAATTCTAAAATTCCAAATCTCATTAATCACGAATGATACTTCTTGGTGACAAAGTGCTGGAGAAAGGGATTGTAATAATAGAAAATCTTGAAATTACAACTTAAAAGAAGATCCCCAAAAACACAATAATTAAGGAACTCAAAAGACGATTGAATCAGTGACAATCATCTAGTTTTGAATTTGAGAAAGCAGGATTGGATCTAATTGGCAAGTCAAAACGACTGTGTCTGAAAAAAGATAGGAGATCAAATGCAACAATAAACACGAAACATATGATATATGTATATTCATATAATCGATCATCAACTATTCAATCAGTTTATTGAGCTAAAAATTAACCATTTTATTAAGAAATGTTTTTCATTTCTTCTAATGGATCCTAATGTTTATCACTTTCTAAAACCTATGCATCGTGATGACTTCAATTAAAAATATGAATATAAATATTTAGATATCTAATATTCATATTGGTACCTAGTTAGATCAAGTTATAAGCTGAATATATTTGGTTAAATAACCTACTAAACCCGACTAACTTGACAAAATATCCCTCATAACTAACGATTAAAGGAAAAACGTGCGAAGAATTGAGTGTTTGAACTTTTTGAATTACTACAAAGGGTTCCGTGGCTTTCCACCCTGTAGGTCTCGAGATTCTTTCTCCTGCAACATCATAAACAACTCAGAATCCTACTACTCGCTATACTGCTCTATATACTGTGGAGACAATTTCTTAAATGCTCTTGGTTCGGAAAGGATGGTTGGGTTGGGCCGGATGGATATAGGGACTGGGCCAGGTCAAATGAAGTTTCCAGCTTGAACAGGTATATCAGGGTACAAGTCGCCATATTCATTTGAGATGTCATCCTCAAGATTAATGCAAATTATTAGAGGTAACTAAATTAAATCGTTTAGAATATGTAATACTAATTAGATAAGCACATGCGAGCACGAATCAAAATCAAGTACGACCAAAGTAATTCTAATTCTCGTGTAAGTGGCCCTAACAAGTTATCCAAATCCGTAATCAGACAAGCAACTAAGCATGCCTAAAAAAATTTTCAGTCCTTAAACCAGCCACTATCCTTTGTTAAGGTAGTCAAAACTGCACTAATCGATATCATTTTATAAAGCTTAGCTACAAAATATGCGGTACTAGGGCCCTACCTTACCGAACAGAGATTGTTCCAAGTTAAAGCCTCTATGAAGATAGGCTCGTACAAGATGGATCTTTTACACAATACCAGGATTTGATGCAATTTTTTCTAAATGGATGTGAAGATACTAATGCATCTTATAACTCATTCAAAGGGTGAAAATTTGACAACCAAAGTCATCTATGAATGTACCTGGACAAACATAAATCAGCGCTAGGAAAGAGACTTGTTCAGTTCTCAAATCATCTTCTGTCTCTCTCCTGCAAGCTGTAACAGGATCATTGCTACTAAAACTAATGAGTGGTGCCTTTTTTCTTGTCTGTGGTACTTCACTTTAATCTGGTAAAGTTCAAATTAAGGACCTTGAATCTTATAGTCGCACAACAATACCTTTTTCTCATGCAACATCAATAAAATGGTAAGGTTAAAAGAGCACTCTAGAACGAGAATTGTCCAGAGCATAAGTTGGTAAAAAGTTTGTCAGCTGTAATAACAGCAAAACATGGAGCTTATTTCCTAATTCAAACAAGGACGGTACAAGTGTCTTTCAAAACTCAGTATCGGTGTGCCAACTTCTCCTTTTCCTTGTAGTTTTGCACATACCTGCAGAAATTACAAGAGGTAAAAGCAAAAAAAATGTATGGTTAATTAAAACTTCTGACAGAGACTCGCAAAAAGAAATTCAAGGGAAACTAATAATATACTCATACTAGTGTCTTACAATTAAAAAGAATTTTAAGAAAGTATGGCTGGCTTGAGAATCATAAAGGAGGAGTATTAATGAAATCCAGTAAACTAGTTTCCGACCCAACAAAACAAAACAAAAAATGCATATTTTTAGTGCATTACAAACCCACAACAAAAGATAACACTCAGCAACTTGTGTACAATATTAACAATTATGAAATAATGGGCAACAAATTCATTACTTTCAATTCGCCCGTCCATGTGGAACGAATGGATCTGTTCTCGTACGCAACCAAATGCAGACCTCTAAATAGTCATACAAAAAACGGAATCGGAGATCTAAAAAAGCATTAGACAGAAGAAAAAAGATCGATACGTGTAGGTGCCCACGATAGGAGCAAGGAGAAGGGTGGCGCTGATCCAATTCTCGGAGACCTTGTGGTGGATCTTAGAGGTTATATCTTTCCATAGACCTGGCATCACTTTCTGCTGAAACGGAGACAGTGCATAAACTACTGCCTTCATCCTCACTGGTTGCTTCCCCATGGGTATCGATATGAATGGACGAATGCCCTAACCCTCAATTTCTTCGTCCTTCACTTCCCTCTGGTCTCTAATTTTCCTCTTCGGTCTCCATATAGGGTAGAGGTAGCTGTTGGGCTTCCTTTCTGACGTGCCAGCCCATTTGTTTCTCCCACGTAACCAAAATTTACAATTCTCTTTCTTCCACACTCTCTTTTAATAATAATACTATTTTGATTCCACTTCTATCATTTTTGTTTCTTAATTTTATTTTTAAAATATTTTTTGTTGATTTTTCTTTTCTTCTTAATTTTAATTTTAATTTTTTAAAAAATAATAAAAATATTTAATAATTACAACTAGTAACTTTAATTATATTCGTTGTTTGAATTTGAATCATTAACACTTGGAATGATCAAGAACACATGATATATGTTAGGTAGTGATTGCAAGGTCTACGTATTTATGTATATAACAGAAGGCTTCTGAAAATAAAGCCTAAATGAAAACTTTAATACCTCCAAATCATAGAGAATACTATTAGTTTATCTCCTTGCGGCCAATCAATTGGATGCAAATTAATGTATGAAATTATTTCGAATTAATAAAAAGAATTTATTTATCTTTATATATTAATTTAATTAATATTTTATATTTTAATACTAAAGGTAAAATACTTGGAATAATTACTGTGTAATTGAAATTATGATGAGATCGTAATTATGAGATTTAATTTATACTTATATATTATTCTTAAATGTTACTAGTTGTAGTTTCATTAAAACGGGATATTGTTGAAATGGTAAAACTAGCACACATTATATTTCTTTCTTATGAAGAAAGTAATTAATCTTATAAGTTAAAATACAGAGATACTTAAATTAATATATGGGTGATTATTAGAGAATAAGTCGCTGAACTGACCCGATTATGAGAATTTCGAATGGAATATTACTTATGTGTCTATGGATTATCTCATAATGATAGTTGTATAATTGATCCTTAGATTTGAGATTACCACGATATCTTGTGTGGAAATTACTGTGTTTTGATGCTACTTATGAATCGTCCTAAGATAATTCAGTCGGTAGTAATTAGATACGGTATAAACCATATGTAGATAATTGAGTAAGTCAATATAGGATTCGTCACTCTAAAGTAATTAGAGAGAATATTCTATTGTTCTTAATTAGTAATGATTTATAGAATTCTCTGACCAGAGTAAATTGATATTTGAAAAGGTGCATTCAAATTTCAATTATAAATCAATTACTAATTAGTAAAAACGAACATGATTGGATGATAAGAGTAAGCTCTGTATCTATACTCTGTCCAATTACAATATAGAATGATGAAAGGATTAAATTACTTCATAGTCATACATAGACAAGTTAAGTCAATCACTTTGACATTCCTGATATTTGGGTAATCATGACATATTACTAGACGTCAACATGATTTATGATTATGAATTGTTTAATTAGAGAATTAAAGATAAATTAAAAAATTTTAATTTATCTAATTCTAATTGTGAATTAGAATTATAATTTATAATCATTGCCAATTCATTAGGAACCTAGTGGGTCACACATCAACGAGCAATTTGTGGAATAAAAAATTAATTTAATTAAGTTGTACTTAATTATAAAGTTTAAGAAACTTTAGGAATCAAATATGAGATATTTGATTTTATTAAAATTAAATTAATTAGAATTAGAATTTGATTTTAATTATAATCAAAGGCCCTTATGATTTTTCTATTTAAAAAGGGAAGAACATTTTAGAAGCTAACACTTTGTCTTCTTCCTCTCAAATTGGTCTTAAGAATTGCTCTGTGAATACCATCAGAAGCTGAACATTTGAACAGCTCGTGATTGATCAATCGGAAAAAAATTAAAAGCGTTTTTTAACAGGAAGACAAACAAGGTACAATTTCTAATTCATTTTTCTGTGTTATTCTAGTTTATTCAATTGCCGGGATTAGCTCGAAATCTATAAAAGCTTTGTTTTTCTATTGCGTCTATGATTTGATCACAATAAGATTCCAATAGTGGTATCAGAGACTCCTTTAATTGTTTAACTTGGATTCGTTGCTTAATTCTTGTTTATTTGGATTAAAAAATTAAGGTTTTTATGCTACTGTTTGTCTTTCTATCGTACTGTTCTTTCGTCTTTTCTCAACAAATGTTCCTCTTTTGTTATGTTTATTCATGGATCTTATTCCAAATAATAAAGCATGAATAATACATATGCTAGTTTCTTATTTTTGGACCTGGAATTATTCGTCACCTGTGTCCTACCATCATTTTTTATTTTATGCTTTTGAGATTGCATCTGATGCCCAAATAAGTATTCAAAAACAGATTGATTTGCGTCTGCTTGTTTTATGTCTGTTCACGTATGTTCCCTATTTTGCCTTCGTGTGCTACTTATTAAAGATCTGAAAATATTGTTATCTCTATACTTGGGATTTTCTGACTATCTTGGGTTTCGTCGCTGGTGATGGTCAAGTGGCAACACCCCTGATTGGTGTAGCCATCATAAGAGATGATGGGTGAAAATCACCCATTGTCGTAG
Source organism: Erythroxylum coriaceum (assembly GCA_026874005.2). Taxonomy (NCBI): domain Eukaryota; kingdom Viridiplantae; phylum Streptophyta; class Magnoliopsida; order Malpighiales; family Erythroxylaceae; genus Erythroxylum; species Erythroxylum coriaceum. The sequence continues at coordinate 577,709 of JANQAP020000209.1, read as the reverse complement.
GTAGCGTGAAGGTGACAGCGAAGAGGAGGGAAACAGTGGTGGCGTGGACAGCACAGGCGATGGCAGACGCAGTCAATGATAATGATTCACCAGTGTGGATGGATTGAAAAACTGTCAGTTGAACTACCGACAGTTGTAAACTCGACAGTTAGAGTAACAGGGGTTGGTGAGTTGCATACGTTACCTGACGGTTTGGTAAAACATGGGACAACGACGTGAAGGAAATGGAAGCATCGGTTGGAATACGCACCCACCGTTCTCAAAGAGCGTCTGTAGCAGATGTTGATTGGCGCGTGCAGTCAATCTTCTTTTGACCGCAGGGAGTGTGCACTCGTCTAGCGCATGCAAACACCCTCCCATCCTTCTTTTATGTGTTTTTAAATGTTTTTAGAACCTTAAATTTTCAATTTAATTAATTTAATAGAGATTAAATTAATTTATATTCCTAATAAAATTGAAAAGTGATTTATTAAATTTTTAATTTTGTTTTTAAAAGGAATTTTTATTAGGAAAAGTTTTGGAATTTAATTTAATTTTTCAAGAGTTGAATCATTAAATTAAATTTGTTATCAAATCAATAATTAAAATCAAGCAAAGGTTTCAAATAATTGCTTTCAAAATTAGATTATGTTTGAAATTATAAATATAATGAGATTATATTATTTTGATGAGATTAGAAATTTTTGAAATTTTAA